>JASVEL010010034.1:0-76877 GCA_032618575.1 Nicotiana noctiflora
CCAGGTCGATGCCTCAGGAGGCTGACCTCTCCACTGAACACGCACAGAAGGATAACTCTTCGACCTCAACTGTCGAACCTGCCGGTCTAGAATAGCCACCGGCTCCTCCTCGTAAGATAGATCATTGTCCAATTGGACAATGCTGAAGTCTAACACATGTGTGGGATCGCCGTGGTATCTCCGAAGCATAGATACGTGAAAAACTGGATGCACGGCTGATAAGCTAGGCGGCAAAGCTAATCTGTAAGCCACCCCTCCCACTCTGTCTAGAATCTCAAATGGACCAATATACCTAGGGCCGAGCTTGCCCTTCTTCCCGAACCTCATCACGCCCTTCATAGGCGACACTCGGAGCAATACTCGTTCACCAACCATGAAATCTACATCTCGAACCTTACGATCCGCATAAGTCTTCTCTCTGGACTGAGTGGCACGCAATCTCTCCTGGATAATTTTGACCTTATCCAAGGCCTCCGGAACTAAGTCTGTACCCAACAACCGAGCCTTCCCCGGCTCAAACCATCCGACTGGAGATCGACATCGCCTACCATACAACGCCTCATACAGGGCCATCTGGATGCTGGACTGGTAGCTGTTATTGTAGGCGAACTCTGCTAATGGCAGAAATTGGTCCCACGAGCCTCCGAAATCAATGGCACAGGCTTCAAGCATGTCCTCTAGAATCTGAATAATCATCTCAGACTGACCATCTATCTAGGGATGAAAAGTTGTACTCAGCTGAACCTGGGTGCCTAACTCCTGCTGGACCGCTCTCCAGAACCGCGAGGTAAACTGCGTTCCCCGATCAGAGATAATAGATACTGGCACCCCATGGAGATGAACAATCTCCCTAATGTAAACCTCTGCTAACCTCTCCGACGAGTAGGAGACAGATACTGGAATAAAGTGTGCTGACTTTGTCAGCCTATCAACAATGACCCAAATAGCATCAAACTTCCTCCGAGTCAAAGGAAGTCCAGTAACGAAGTCCATAGTGATCCGCTCCCATTTCCACTCGGGAATTTCAATCCTCTGGAATACACCACCAGGTCTCTGGTGCTCATATTTCACCTGCTGACAATTTAGACATCGAGCAACATACGCAACGATATCTTTCTTCATTCTGCGCCACCAATAGTATTGCCGTAAGTCCTGGTACATCTTCGTGGCGCCTGGGTGAATAGAATACCGCGAACTGTGGGCCTCTTCTAAGATCAACTCTCGAATCCCTTCGACATTGGGCACACAAACTCGACCCTGCAATTTCAATACCCCATCATCATCTAGATTTACCTGTGTGGCACCTCCCCGCTGTACTGTATCTCTCAACTCACGCAAATGAGGATCATCAAATTGCCTCTCACGGATATGCTCTACTAAAGAAGAACGAGCGACCGTGCAGGCTAACACCCTGTTAGGCTCAGAAATATCTAATCTCACAAACTGGTTGGCTAAGGCCTGGACATCTAGAGCTAATGGTCTCTGACTGACCGGAATGTATGCAAGACTACCCATGCCGGCATACTTTCTACTCAATGCATCGGCCACCACATTAGCCTTACCTGGGTGATAAAGGATAGTAACATCATAGTCCTTCAGCAACTCTAACCATCTCCGTTGTCGTAGATTCAACTCTTTTTACTTGAACAAGTACTGTAGGCTTTTGTGATCAGTGTACACCTCACAGGTCACCCCATATAGATAATGCCTCCAAATCTTTAAGGCATGGACCACTGCTGCTAACTCAAGATCATGAATCGGATAATTCTTCTCATGTATTTTTAACTGTCTCGAAGCATAAGCAATAACCTTACCATCCTGCATCAATACCGCTCCAAGCCCCTGTACGAGATGCGTCACAATAAACTGTATAAGGCCCTGTACCTGTAGGTAGTACCAACACCGGTGCGGTGGTCAAGGCCGTCTTGAGCTTCTGAAAGCTCGCCTCACACTCCTCTGACCACTGGAACTGGACACCCTTCTGGGTCAACCTGGTCATCGGGGCTGCAATAGAAAAAAACTCCTCTACAAATCGACGGTAGTAACCTGCTAATCCCAAGAAACTCCGGATCTCAGTCACTGAAGCTGGTCGAGGCCAATTCTGGACTGCCTCAATCTTCTTTGGGTCTACCCGAATACCTTCCACCGATACAATGTGACCCAGAAATGCTACCGAACTCAGCTAGAACTCACATTTAGAAAATTTGGCATATAGCTGGTAATCTTTCAGAGTCTGAAGAACCACTCCGAGGTGCTGCTCGTGCTCTTCCTAGCTGTGGGAGTACACCAGGATGTCATCTATATAGACTATCACGAACAGATCTAAGTAAGGCCTGAATACCCGATTCATCAACTCCATGAATGCTGCTGGGGCATTGGACAACCCGAAGGACATGACCAAGAACTCATAATGCCCATATCTAGAGCGAAAGGTCGTCTTAGGAATGTCAGCCGCCCTGATCTTCAGCTGATGGTAGCCTGACCTCAAGTCTATCTTAGAAAATACCCTCGCTCCCTGGAGCTGGTCAAACAAATCATCAATCCTCGGCAGTGGATATTTATTTTTGATAGTCACCTTGTTTAACCGCCGGTAATCAATACACATCCGCATCGAGCCATCCTTCTTCTTTACAAATAATACAGGTGCTCCCCAGGGGGAAACACTGGGCCTGATAAAGCCCTTCTCAAGAAGGTCCTGCAACTGATCTTTCAACTCTTTTAGCTCCGACGGGGCCATACGATAGGGTGGAATAGAGATGGCGTGAGTGCCCGGTACCAGATCAATACAGAAATCAATATCCCTATCGGGTGGCATGCCCGGCAGGTCCGAAGGAAAAACCTCGGGAAACTCCCGTGCAATAGGGGCTGACTCAATGGAAGGAACCTCTGCGCTGGAATCACGAACATAAGCCAGATAAGCTAGACACCCCTTCTCGACCATACGTCGAGCCTTAACATAGGAAATAACAGTGCGAACGGAGTGGCTTGAGGTACCTTTCCACTCTAGTCGGGGTGATTCTGGCAAGGCTAAGGTCACCGTCGGAGCATGGCAATCAAGAATAGCATGGTATGGGGACAACCAGTCCATCCCCAATATGACATCAAAATCTACCATATCCAAAAGCAACAGATCAACACGGGTCTCAAGACCCCCAAATATAACTACGCACGAACGATGCACCCGATCGACTACAATGGAGTCACCCACCGGTGTAGCCACATAAACTGGAATATCCAGAGCATAGCTGGGCACGGCCAAATACGGTGCGAAGTAGGAAGACACATAGGAATATGTAGATCCGGGGTCAAATAATACTGAAGCACCTCTGCCACACACAAGAATAGTACCTGTAATCACGACATCTGATGCCTCTGCCTCTGGCTTGGCTGGTAAAGCATAGAATCGGGGATCTGCACCTCCCCTCTGAGCTGCGTCTCTAGGACGACCATCAACTGGCTGACCTCTACCTCTGGCTGGACGGTCTCCACCTCTACGGTCTCGACCTCCACCTCTATAATCTCTACCCCCGCCTCTGCTGGCTGGGCAGGCTGCTGAGGGTCAGCTGGGGCCTGAATCATAGGACGAGTACCTCGCTGCTGAGAGTTGCCCGATGCTAGAGGGCAATACCTGATAAAATGACCTGGGTCACCACAACCGTAGCAACCCTTAGACTGATAGGGCTGCTGGCCCTAACGCCCTGAATGGCCTCCGCGAACACTCTGAAGAGGCTGAGCATTAATAGTAGGCTGGTCTGAATAATGCCCCCGAACACCACGATCACCTGGTCCACCCTGTGAAGCCTGAAGGGCGGAATGAAAAGGCCTGGAAGACTAGCCTCTGTCAAAGGATTCTCTGCCACCAGAGGAAGAACCACCAAACCTGCCTGAATGACGAGGCCTCTTATCTAAAGAATGACCGCCTCCCCTAGCAAGAGCCATCTCAACTCTGCGTGCTGCATTTGCTGCCTCCTGAAATGATATGTCACTCCCCACGCCCATAGCCATCCGGAGTCTAATTGGCTGATTAAGCCCATCTATAAACCTCGCGGACCCTCTCCCGCTCCGTGGGGAGTATCACCATCGCATGATGAGACAAATCGACAAATCTCGTCTCATACCGTGTAACTCGTCATAGTGCCTCGATGGAGGCGCTCAAACCGCCTCCGAAGTACATCCCGCTGAGTAGCAAGGAGAAACTTCTCCATAAATAGTTCCGCAAACCGGTCCCATGATAAAGCTGGGGACCCTGCCGGTCGAGTCAAGCAATAATCTCTCCACCAAGTCTTGGCGGATCCTGCAAGTGTGAAGGTACAGAAGTCAACTCCGTTTGACTCCACGATCCCCATAGTCTTGAGAATCTCATGGCAACTAAATAAGAAGTCCCGAGGATCCTCTGATGCGGCTCTACTGAATGTAGTGGTGAATATCTTGGAGAACCGATAAAGCCTCCATAACGAATCGGAAGTCATGGCCGCCCCATCACCCGTCTGAGCTAGTACTCGACCGAGTGGCCACGGCTGGCCGAACCACCGGTGCCTGAGGCTGAAGAGCTACCGGCTCCGGAGCACGAGCTATGGGAGTCTAGGCCCCTCCTCCAGCCCGAGAAGCGGCTGGTGCAACCGATAATAAACCCGCTCCGGCAATGCCGTCCATAAATCCCGCTATTCCGACTCAAAGCATCCCGGAGATCCGGGTAAATAAAGCCTCTCCCGGGACCCGAGCTGGGCCCATTGGAGCTGCCGGAACCGGAACCTCCTCGTCAATCTCAATATGAGGCTCCACCTCCGGAGTAGCTGCCTGGGGCTGAGCTCTACCCCTACCACGGCCTCCTGATACGGCCTTGGCCCCTGCCCCTCACAGGAGCTGCTTGGGGCTCGGGCTGCTGGTCGGCGGACGAAGAAGCGCGTGTCCTCACCATCTCGAAAGGACAGAATAGAAATTCAATCAATAATTGAGGAACAAGTCGCACGACAAGAAAGAACAAATGAGAGACTCTTTCCTAACTCAATAGACTCGGAGGACAAGTACGGACGTCTCCGTACCTACCTCTCAAACTCTACTAAGCTTGTTCGTGAGTGGTGAGACCTATGTAACCTAGAGCTCGATACCAACTTGTCACGACCCGGTTTTTCCCCCCAACATCGGGATCGTGATGGCGCCTACTCGTGGTAGCTAGGCAAGCCACCGTATTCATACTATCCTCTGTTTTTAACACAATTTTAATTAAATAAATGCGGAATACTTTATCGAAATAGAGATAACTAATTACAAGATGAAAATCACACCTGAAATCCCCTACCCAAGACGTGGAGTCACCAACTCACGAACTACTATGGAATACTACACATAAAAGTCCGAAGGAAATATAACATAATTCTGTTTGTCTCGGAACAAAGAGACTACAGCTAATAACATAAATAAAGAGAGAGACGCCGGGCCTGCGGACGTCCGCAAGCTACCTCGGTCTCAAATATGATCAACTCCCACGCAATCTATTTACTGCTGCTGCTGCTCCTGATCGTAACCTGGACCTGTGCAAAAACGCACAGAAGTGTAGTATCAGCACAACCGACCCCATGTGCTGGTAAGTGCCTGGCCTATCCCGGCGAAGTAGTGACAAGCTTAGGACCAGACACCCACATAAACCTGTGCAATTCAATATATATGTATACTACAAAATAACAAGAATTAACCAGGTATTAACACAATAAGGAATATCTCAAAGAATTCAACAATTAACAACAGTTAATAAATTCACAAGGAAAAACAAAGTATAATGGAAACACTAGTAATATCAAGTCAAAGAATAGCAAGCAATTGCACGGCATCACCCTTCGTTCTTTTACTCTCATCCTCACCAAATAAGCAAATAAAGTACACGGCATCACCCTTCGTGCTTTTACTCTCATCCTCGCCAAATAAGCAAATAAAGTACACGGCATCACCCTTCGTGCTTTTACTCTCATCCTCACATCCATAGTACGGCATGATCCTTCATACATGGTTCAATAACAGGGCACGGCATGATCCTTCGTGCATAATCAATAAAACATGGCACGGCATTAGCCTTCGTGCATAAATAAATAAACATGGCACGGCATTAACCTTCGTGCATAAATAAATAAACATGGCACGGCATCACCCTTCGTGCATTATCACTCTTCCTCACCCAAATAACAATCACGGTTAAGGGCAAAGAAAGAAACAGTAATTTCATAAACTGTCCCGACAAGGGCAATCAATAATCATCTTCACAACAAGTCCCGACAAAGGTTCAACAATTCATCTGTAAATATATCTCAAAATAAGCATTTTCAATGACTCACGGTCATACTAGACGCCAGTGTATGGATGCTCGTCACCACAGCCCATACACCGCACTCGATCACATAACACATAACACATAATCCTATTCCCTCAAGCTAGGATAGAAAAAACACTTACCTCGAATGTTTATGAACAATTCAATCCGTGGAAATGTCTTTTTCTTTCAACTTTGGCTCCAATCCAACTGTATCTATACACAATTGATTTAATATCATCAATACTACTCAACAAACTAATTCTTAAGACCGAATACAACTTTTACAACATTCTGCCCGGAATAGTGAATTTCAACCCCGGGCCCACATGGTCGGAACTCGGTGTTAGGACTAAAATCCGGTTACCCATCCCCCCACGAGTTCATGTATATGATTTGTTTCAAAATCGGACCTCAATTCGAGGTCCAATTCCCAAATTTATGAAAAACCCTATTTTCTAACAAAAACAAGAAATTTCACCATGAAAACCTTTGATTTCTAATGAAAAACATGTTTAATGATGTTAGGAATTGAAAGAATTGAGTAAAACGTGACTTACAATTGTTTTGATGAAGAAGGAAGCCGTGAAGAATCGCAAATGGGTGTTTTTGTTTTGTAAAAAGTGAAGAAATGAACTGAAAATCGTGTCTTACAGGTCTCTGTGTTCGCATTTGCGAACATGGGTTTGCAATTGCGAACCCCGACCAATTTCTGGAGTTTGAAAAATAAGCTAAGGCTGGGAAGTTCGCATTTGCGAACATTTGTTCGCATTTGCGAACACTGGCAGACAAAGGGATGTTCGCATTTGCGAACTAATGTTCGCATTTGCGAACATATGCTGTATAAGGCAGTGTTCGCATTTGCGAACAATGGTTCGCATTTGCGAACCAAGGCAGTATGGGGCAGAGTTCGCATTTGCGAACAGTGTTCGCATTTGCGAACATAGGCAGGCCTGGGGACGTTCGCATTTGCGAACAATTGTTCGCATTTGCGAACAAGGCTGAGTCAATGGGGCTTCGCATTTGCGATCAGGGTTCGCATTTGCGAGCCCTGCCTTGTACTGCCCCCTTCGCAATTGCGAGAAATACTTCGCAATTGCGAAGCCAACGGCCTATCAAATCTTTACCCGAGCCCCCGGCTCCAAACCAAACATGTACACAACCTCAAAAACACATTATGAACTTGTTCGTGCGATCACATCGCCAATATCACCTCATTTTCATCAAATCAAGCCTCAAATTCATGATTTTCATACTTTTGGTTTTCAAAACTTTCAAACTTGGGACTCAAGGTCCAAAACATCTCAAACGACATCCAAATGTCACCAAACTTTACAGAAATCACATATATAAGATTTAAGACTTGTATCGGGCGTTGGAACCAAAATACGAGCCCGATACCAAGGTCAATTAATTCATTTCCTTTAACAATTACATCAAAACCAATTTCATAGAAAAATTCATAACTTGGGCTCTAGGCCTCAGAATTCGACTTCGGACGCATGTCCAAGTCCCATATTTTCCTACGGACCTCTCGGGACCATCCAATCTCGGGTCCGGATCCGTTTACCAAAAATGTTGACCGAAGTCAACCATATCAATATTAATATCATTTTTATCCAAATTTGTCATAGAATTCATATTTTCTATCACAAAATCTTTCCGGCTACATGCTCGGATTGTGCACGTAAATCGAGGCAACATGGAATGAGGTTTTCAAGGCCTCGGAAGCTCGAAATGATTAATAAAATAAGTGATGACCCTTTGGGTCGTCACAAAAACTGGGGCAGAAGTTATGTGTTTATGATTCCGAGAGTTGTAATTATTTTTGAACCCATGTCATAAAATTGAGCCTGTATACCCTTCTTTCTAAACACATCTAAAAGCCACATTACAGTCCAAAGAAAGACCTTCTGATTAATTTCAAGAGAATGACAATGCAACGAAAATAAAGGGAAACATATCATGGACAATACCCGGGAGTTTGAAGACAGAAAACATAAAAAAATATATATGAGAGAGTCTGAAAACCCTCACGGGCACCAAAAGGTGAATGGGAGTTGAGAGAAAAATAAAAAATGAGAGAGTATTATTGGTTAAAACCCTCACGGGCACCATAAGGCGAATGTGAGGTGAGAGAAAATAAAAATGAGAGAGTCTTATTGGTGAAAAGCCTCACGGGCACCATAAGGAGAAAGTGAGGAATGACCTGATGAAAGGAAAATCGCAACTCAAGAAAGTTTTGGGTTGATGAAAGGAGAAATTAAGTCAGTAATGATTTAATTGGACAGACTGGGTCGGATATTCAAATGCATGGCATGGTCAAAGGAATCAGCCTTCCTACCCAGATAAGTCCTGTCTTTTTCTTCAAAAATATCCCCACCCCTAAATTCAGGGTCATTGCATTTTATTTTATTTGTTCAAAATCCATTGCCAGTTAAATGCTAACTACCTGCTTCTCATGTTGGATGGCACAATAATACTAGGTCCTTGAAAGGATAAGAGAAAATAAAATAATAGAAGGCGACCACATAGTCAAAGGGAATAAAAAAGAAAAAAGAAACAAAAGAGAAAAACAAAAGGGGATTACAAGAAAGAATTGGAAGGACGATCAAGAATGAACGGCAAAGCAGTACAAAGCAAGATGAGGCAGACGGTGGAAGCAAGGACAACAAGAATGCCAGTTGCTAACCATCATTTTATAACTAATAAAATTGTTCACAGATTAAGACTGGGACAAAAGATTCAAATTCTTACTAATCACTTTAAAGTAAATGTGAGCAATGTGGAAGAAACAATCCAGAGGAAGCAGCAATAAAGGAAAGATTCCACGATGGAAGAATCAATAATCGGGAACCCACCCAAACAACAAGGGAGGTATTACTTTTATTTTAAAATTTACACCCAGTTATCAAACTAAGGGAATACTTTCTACATTTCTTAATTTCTGCATCAGCCGCCTACCTAGATAACAAGGGAATATTTTCTACATTTTAAATTTCTGCATCAGGCGCCCACCTGGATAACGAGGGAGGTATTACCTTTTATTTCTCAAAGTTACCCCAGTTATCAAACTGAGGGAATATTTTATGCATTTTTAATTTCTGCATCAGGCACCCACCTGGATAACAAGGGAATATTTTCTGCATTTTTAATTTCTGCTCAGGCGCCCATCTGGATAACAAGGGAATATTTTCTGCATTTTTAATTTCCGCATTAGGCGCCCACCTGGATAACAAGGGAATATTTTCTACATTTTTAATTGCTACTCACGCGCCCACTTGGATAACAAGGGAATATTTTCTGCATTTTAAATTTTCGCTCAGGCGCCCACCTTGATAGCATGGGAATACTTTTATGCATTTTAAAATTTTTGCTCAGACGCCCACCTGGATAAGAAAGGAATATTTTCTGCATTTTCAGTTTCTGCATCAAGCGCCCACCCGGATAACAAGGGAATATTTTCTGCATTTTTATTTTCTGCATCAGGCGCCCGCCTGGATAACAAGGGAATATTTTCTGCATTTTCACTTTTTGCATTAGGCGCCCACCTGCATAACAAGGGAATATTTTCTACATTTTTAATTTCTGCATCAGGCGCCCACCTAGATAACAAGGGAATATTTTCTGCATTTTAATTTTTTGCTTAGGTGCCCACCTGTATAACAAGGGAATACTTTCTGCAAAATAAAACTTTTCTTTTCTAACAAGAAACAACATAATAGATTAAAAGCCCCATACTGGGGCAGAAAAAAAATTTCTTTATTATTGTAATAAGCAGGTACCAACTCGGAGAACGGAGAAACACATTTTTGAAGTCATACAAGCAGAATGAAGCGATATGTTTGGAGCAAGTAACAAGCAAAAGATTCATCGAAGAATGGAAGATGCAAATAAAGAGCAAGATGCAAGGATGAACGATTAAGGCAATACAAGACGCAAGACATAGATAGGATTTTTTGTAATTTATAGACAATAGCTTATGCCAGCTTCTTTATTTTTCTTACCATGCTGCAATAAGGAGTTAGTCAGCTGTAACAGCAGTAACAACAGCAACAATAGTGAAATCACAGCTTTCCTGGTAGTTTTAAACTACCAGACATTCCCGAACTACACTGACCTGATTCCTATATAGCCCCAGGATATGTAGGCAACCTCTGAAAGCAAGGTGCGGTGAAAACATTCAAAAATGCTTAATAAAGAATATGCGAATGGGCAAAAATCCCTCATTACTGCTCACTTCTCCTAGCACTGAAACTCTCCGTGTTCCCGAGCAAAGAAGGGCAGCTGTGAGGACGTGATTTTTGCCCCAAGCAATTAAATTCCAAAATAATAAAGTACAAAAATAATTTTTGATTGCAATGAGTTTGATTAGTGTATAGAAAATACATGTGTGTGTTTTTAATAGAAAGAATTTTAAAATGAAATACAAAAGGAAAATAATTAGAAAATATCACAAAATATTATAGAGTAAATACTAGCAAATTAGAAAATCAAGCAAAAATAATCAAGGAAAAATACAAGAAATTTGAAAATAAAAGAAAATACATCAGTTTAAATGAATACAATGGAAAATAACTATAAAATACAAAGGAAAATATAAGAAATTAAAATAAATACAATTCATAAATAACAAAATACAAATATACAATTTGAAATGCCAAATTGAGCTAAACACATATAATATATTCAGCCCAAATACGCAAACACAGATTAGGCCCAAACAATTAAACCGGCCAGTCTCCTACTAACACCAAACGACGCCGTTTAATATCAAATAATCTGGGCCATTGATGATTTAAATCAAACGGACCAAGTAAGGCGGTGGTTGTATTAATAAAATTACATCGTTGAGGGAATCAATCACTACCGTCCATCACACTTAATCAAACGGACGAGACTAGTGTATCACTTAACCAAATGACATCGCCTAAGGCAATTAATCTCAGTCGTTCAATCATCTAATCTGACAGACCAAATAAGAGACCTCACTAAACTAAACGACAGCGTTTTGAACACAAAAGATCTGAACCGTTCATCTAACTAAATCTAACTGTTGAGAAACAATAATACAATTTCAGTATATATCATAACCCCCCCCCCCCCGTTCAATCTACAATACATACACACTCTCCTCACAACGCAAAACCCTAGCCGCCCTCAGATTCCTTCTTCTCCTCCCCTTCTCTCACAGTGACCACCGGAACCCTACCGGTGGACAGTCTCCTGCCACCTTCTCCAGCTCAGGCCAACTCTCTAAACCCCTCTCTTCTTCTCTAACAGATCTAACACCATTAACCCTACCCCAGAAACCCACCAGTCTCCAGTTCTTAAAATTTCGGTCAATGGAACCCTAGCCGGCGACCACCAATGTATGATTCAGACCCCTACCTTAACACCATAGAACCGTCTTGAGATGATCTATCACCCCACCATAGTCCCATATCTCGAATATTTCCCTAACCCTTTTGAATATTAGAAAAATTCTCCCCGGAACCCTACTCCGGAGAGCACCCAAAAACAAAAACCTTCAGAACTTTACCCTAAGTCTCTGAATAGCCAACTCATACTCATATCAGACTTCCAAGAAACCTGTTTGGGAGATCTGTCACTTAAGATACCACATGTCACTGAAACACTGAGAATTCAAGAAAGAAGAAATAAAATTAAAGAAAGAAGAAAGAATGAAGAAAGGAAGAAGAAAAGACAGAAAGAAAAGGAAAAAGGAAAAGAACGAAGCCCTAAAAAAGCAAAGTACTCTGAAAACTTGCTTTTGTTCAGTGGCTTTTATGTGCTTATCTATTTAGAACTTAGATATGTTTAGAAAATCCCTATGCATGTTAAATACCCTGAATCTACCTTTATGCTATACTTTGCTCTTTTGTGTTCATATTGGACCTATGCTTGTTACATGTATGCCTGAAATCAACTTAGTATTATTATGTTCTGATATTAACTACTCATAAATCATGTGCTATTAGCTATTTTTTATGTTATTGTTCAATAGATCCTATCTCGACTAGGGTTTTGATTAGTTGGAATTCAACCATTATCAATTTGTCTCTCTGAGTTCTGATTAATTTAAAAGTTAGTCGTAATTAGAGCTATTTGTGCAAAACAATATACATATGGCTATATTTGAAATATCATTTGTATGTTGGTCTTTTCTGAACGTCTGAATGCTTATGCATATTTAGGTTATATGTGTAAATGTCTTTTATGGTTATGTTTGTAACACAGTATGGGTTGTAGAATGGTTATCTTTAATACTGGTTAACATGGAAAAGGTTATATAGTCTGAAACTGGCTATTTTTTAAAACGTGTCTTAAGGGGGTTATATTTTAAATACATTCAATTAGCTAAGTCTTGATAGACCTAATGTAGTTCGGGTAAATATGATTAAATGCAAGGGGTTAAAATGGAAAAGGGAAATGGTATTTCTGTAGATTACATTGAGCTTATGGGGATATAAACGACTTTAGTGCTTAGTTTTTCTTAAAATACATGAACAATAAAGGGTAGACTAGGTATAGCTAAAAGGTAATTTTGTAATAAACCTTAGCAAGTGAGGGCGACTAGGTAAAATCTGCCCAATAGTACAATAAGGAACAACCTAGAACCTTCTAGCAGGGGTGCAAGTGCATTCTGTTAAAATTGTGATATACCTTAATGGATTTAATTTAAAAGAGTTGGGGAGGGAAATAGAAATAACTAATTCAAAATTCCCCCCAAATTTACTCTATAAATAGGTTGTTTCAAGCCTGAAAATGGAGTTCAAAAATCTTCACATTAGGCTATATTTTTGGGATTCAACTCTTGGGTTCCAGCTTTAGAAATTCGAAATTAGGTATGGTTTTGGCTCTAAGTTCAGAATTTCAGAGTTTGAGGGTTCAATCTAAGAGTTCTAATCTTCACAACTCGACAGGTCTTCTAATTAGTATTCAATTCAAGTGTTATTTCTCGAGTTATTCGCTGGTTGTATACCGAGTTTGGAAGCTTGCTGTGTTAATATCTGCTCCAGTTTGCTGTTGATATTTTGTTGCTGCTATTGCTGATTTCTCCTCTCCTTATCCCTTAGAACTTATCAATTTCCTTTCATTTGATCAGGTACACTACTATCTCTTGAAGGTGTAATTGAAAATATGATGAAGGAATGAAATATTAGTTTGATTTTCGTTGAAGCTGTATCTCTGTTTTTCTTATTGTTTGTAGTTATAATCTTAGATCTCTTGGAATTCGTTAGGAGTGAGTTGTAATATATAATAAAGTATAACAACTCGATTAGATTAAACTAGTAGTAGATAATACTATAGTAAATGTATCTAGTAGGTTAGATATAACTATCACCTAATTCTAAAACTAAAACCTGCAAAGACACATGCTAATACACCTAGATCTACAAATATGTTATGAAATTAGACATATAAAATTTGTACTTAGCTATTTTGAATTCTGAATCGGAACCGTTTAATTAAAAAAAGTATAAGTAGTTCAGATTGTATTGCTGTTTATCTCTATTAAATATGGGTTATCTACAAATTCGCTTTTAGACTTTGTGATTTTCATACCAGTAGTTCAAGCATGCTTAGTTAAATAAGAATATTATTTTTTTCTTCAGTTAAAATAAAGTGACAAAAAATAACCATGCAAACTAGTATCACGATAACTACTTGAATATCAGGTTTGGCCGTATAGAATAATAACACTAATACAAACTTCTGTGCGGGAATTCTTAATTGATTGTTAACTAATGAAATCAATAGTCACTAAGTGCAATTTGGTGTTGAATCTGTTAACGGTTACATTCATAAGTGATGTTAAAAATGATGATTAATTCCTATTGAGCTTTAAATGTAAATGATTTGGGCCCAATGGGAACCAGGCCTAGATCGAATTAATGTGGTATTCACGCCTTCGATTAGGATCAGAGATATATGCTAGGCTCCAGAGGCCCAGTTGTATTTTGATTATGGACTGTTAGGCAGTCTGAAGTGTAGCACCGAAAATTAAAAATGGCTTGGACTCCCATATCAATAAATCGGAAATTAACACAAAAACAGATATATATATATATATATATATATATATATATATTAGGAAGATAAAACAAAAAATAGAAAATATAGTGCATGAATAGGATTGGACATTAAAAAATAAGGGATGAGCCTCGTTACAAAGAATGAAAATACACGGGGCCCCCAAATAAATTTCAACATAAGATTCTAGACTCGCAATGACCGTTTAGCTAATTTTGCGGTCTTCCAAAAGTTAATAAAGATGTAGACACTTTAGGCGCGATTAATAATACTGAATTCCTAATACGGGTGCACATTTATGTGACCCAAATCTCAAATCTCGGCGAAGCTGAAATGCACTAAAGTCACAGGCGTACTGGTACGGTGCACCTCGAAATGTGTTTTTGCAACATTGCAATTCTTAAAAAAAAAATAGCGGGACACTAATAATGCATATAAATTGAAGCATATAAAGAAATCGGATAAAAACAAATACGACAATTGAGCAACCGTGCTAGAACGACGGAATCCGGGAGTGCCTAACACCGTCTCCCGGGTTAACAAAATTCCTTATCTGGATTTCTGATTTCGCGGACTATTAAACAGAGTCATAATTTCCTTGGTTTGGGATTAAACCGGTGACTTGGGACACCATTATTTTCCAAAGTGGCAACTCTGAAATTTACTAAATAAATCTCGTTCCAAATGTCCTTTAATTGGAAAAACTCCTTCCCTGTTATTATTATATCCCTTCCGGGGGGGTAGTAGTAATTAGTGGCACATAAATTTTGGTAAGAAAAAAGGAGGTGTGACACAGAGAATCTCCCAAAGCAATAGAAGTATCCCACTCCTCACTACCACTGTAATATCGGCCATATTTCTAACAATGCCCCATTGTTCATCCCAAAACCGTAAAACTCCACAAATGATCACTGCCACACCCACCATAATATCCCCATCTATGTGGAGACTATTTCACACTCCACCCAGCCCATCTCAAGCACACCCGAGTCTAATGATAAAATTTGTTTTATTAAAAGCCTGGCTGAAGAACTTAAGAAATTGACTAGCCGGATCCAGGGTGTTGGAGGAAACAGGGGAATTGAAGGGTTAAATTATGAAAATCTCTGCATACAGCCCGATGTCGAACTGACCAAGGAGTACAAACCTCCTAAGTTCTAGATGTTTGATGGAACAGGGGATCCAAGGGTCCTTTTGAGAATGTACTGTGACAAGCTGGTCGGAGTAAGAAAGGATGAGAAAATCCGCGTGAAGCTTTTCATGAGGAGCTTGAAGGAAGATGTTTTATCCATGTACATTAGCCAAGATCTAAAGAAGTGGTCGAACTAGGTAAGCATGGTGTCCGACTTTATGTATAGGTTCAGGTTCAACATAGAGAATGCACCGAATGTGATCTACATTCGTAATCTAAAGAAAATTCCCACAGAAACCTTCTGCGAGTATGCTACTCATTGGAGGTCCAAAACGGCCAAAGTTAGACCCGCCTTAGAAGAAGAACAAAGGAACAAATTCCTTGTCCGGGCCGAAGTCTCACAGTATTATGAGAGGTTGATGATGATCAAGGATCAGAAATTTTCTAACATTATCAAGCTAGGAGAAAGGATCGACGAAGGCATCAAAAGTGGTATGGGTACAAACTTCGAGGCCTTCTAAAATACAAATAAGGCCTTACAAGTAGGAGGTATGTCAAAGAAAAGGGACGTAGAAGCCGTAATGGTTGCACAAAGAACCAAATCTCCGAAAAATATACCGGACCTGCCCAATGCCTCCACTCACATATCAGCCTACTCAAAACTACCAAGCACCCTCACCCTCTTACCAAACTCAACCACCCACTTATCAATAACCTCCACCCCTCACATATCCACCTACATCACCCAAATATTCAGACCTGCACACATCTACCAAACCTAGAATACTCAACCAGCCCACTATCAATCCCCGTATGCACGTTAAAACTTTCCTAGATCATGACCAAATTTTAACCGAAGACCTCCAATATAGTATACGACTATTGTCGAACCTATCGATCAGTTGTATGAAAGACTCAAAACTGCTTGTTATGTCACTCCTGTTACCCCTAAGAACCCTTCTCAGTCGGTTAATCCAAATAAATATGGTGTATACCATTCTGGCATGAAATGACACATCATTGACGAATGTTGTTATCTGAAAGATAAAATCCAGACTCTAATTGATAACAAGATTATTGTGGAAAAGGAATGTCACGACCCGGATTTTCCCCCAATATCGGGATCGTGATGGCGCCTACTCGTGGTAGCTAGGCAAGCCACTGTATTCATACTATCCTGTTTTTAACACAATTTTAATTAAATAAATGTGGAATACTTTATCGAAATGGAAATAACAAATCACAAGGTAAAATCATACCGAAATCCTCTACCCAAGACTTGGAGTCACCAACTCACAAACTACTATGGAATACTACACATAAAAGTCTGAAGGAAATATAACATAATTCTGTTTGTCTCGGAACAATGAGACTACAGCTATTAACATAAATAAAGAAAGAGACGCCGGGCCTGCGGACGTCTGCAAGCTACCTCGGTCTCAAATGTGATCAACTCCCACGCAATCTATTTACTGCTGCTGCTGCTCCTGATCGTAACCTGGACCTGTGCAAAAACGCACAGAAGTGTAGCATCAGCACAACCGACCCCATGTGCTGGTAAGTGCCCGGCCTATCCCGGCGAAGTAGTGACAAGCCTAGGACCAGACACCCACATAAACCTGTGCAATTCAATATATATATGTGTACCACAAAATAACAAGAAATAATCAAGTATTAACACAATAAGGAATATCTTAAAGAATTCAACAATTAACCACAGTTAATAATTTCACAAGGAAAAACAAAGTGTAATGTAAACACAAGTAATATCAATTCAAGGAATAGCAAACAGTTGCACGGCATCACCCTTCGTGCTTTTACTCTCATCCTCACCAAATAAGCAAATAAAGTACACGGCATCACCCTTCGTGCTTTTACTCTCATCCTCACATCCATGGTACGGCATGATCCTTCGTACATGGTTCAATAATAGTGCACGGCATGATCCTTCGTGAATAAATAAATAAATAAACATGGCACGGCATCACCCTTCGTGCATTATCACTCTTCCTCACCCAAATAACAATCAAATAAGTTCACAAGGAAAACAAGGTATAATGGAAACACAAGTAATATCAAGTCAAGAAATGGCAAACAATTGTACGGCATCACCCAAATAAAATATAATGGAAAAACAAGTAATATCAAGTCAAGGAATAGCAAACAATTGCACGGCATCACCCTTCGTGCTTTTACTCTCATCCTCACCAAATAAACAAATAAAGTACACGGCATCACCCTTCGTGCTTTTACTCTCATCCTCACATCCATAGTATGGCATGATCCTTCGTACATGGTTCAATAACAGGGCACGGCATGATCCTTCGTGCATAATCAATAAATAAACATGGCACGGCATTAACCTTCGTGCATAAATAAATAAACATGGCACGGCATCACCCTTCGTGCATTATCACTCTTCCTCACCCAAATAACAATCACGAGTTAAGGGCAGAGAAAGAAACAACAATTCATAAATCGTCCCATCAAGGGCAATCAATAATTATCTTCACAACAAGTCCCAACAAGGGAGAACAATAACAATTCATCTGCAATATATCTCAAAATAATTATTTTCCAACGACTCACGGTCATACTAGACGCCGGTGTATGGATGCTCGTCACCACAGCCCATACACCGCACTCGATCACATAACACATAACACATAATCCTATTCCCTCAAGCTAGGATAGAACAAACACTTACCTCGAATGCTTATGAACAATCCAATCCGTGGAAATGTCTTTTCTTTCAATTTGGCTCCAATCCAACCGTATCTATACACAATTGATTTAATATCATCAATTCTACTCAACAAACTAATTCTTAATACCAAATACCACTTTTACAACATTCTACCATGAATAGTAAATTTCAACCCCGGGCCCACATGGTTGGAATTCGGGGTTAGGACTAAAATCCGGTTACCCATCCCCCCACGAGTTCATGTATATAATTTGTTTCAAAATCGGACCTCAATTCGAGGTCCAATTCCCCAATTTATGAAAAACCCTATTTTCTAACAAAAACAAGAATTTTACCATGAAAACATTTGATTTCTAATGAAAAACATGTTTAATGATGTTAGGAATTGAAAGAATTAAGTAAAAAGTGACTTACAATCGATTTGATGAAGAAGAAATCCTTGAAGAATCGCAAATGGGTGTTTTGGTTTTGTAAAAATGTGAAGAAATGACTGAAATCCGTGTTTTTCAGGTCTCGTGTTCGCATTTGCGAACATGGGTTCGCAATTGCGAACCCCGACCAATTTCTGGAGTTTGAAAAATAAGCTAAGGGTGGGAAGTTCGCATTTGCGAACATTTCTTCGCATTTGCGAAGCCAAGGCAAAATTGGGAAGTTCGCATTTGCGACATAATGTTCGCAATTGCGAACACAGGCTAAATATGGGGAGGTTCGCATTTGCGAACTATTGTTCGCATTTGCGAACTCAGGCGGAATAGTGGCCAGTTCGCATTTGCGAACTATAGCTCGCATTTGCGAACAAAGGCACAGAAGGGTCAAGTTCGCATTTGCGAACTATTGTTCGCATTTGCGAACACAGACACAATAGGGAGGAGTTCGCATTTGCGAACTATTGTTCGCATTTGCGAACTCTGCAGAATAGTGGGGAGTTCGCATTTGCGAACTATTGTTCGCATTTGCGAACTCTGCAGACCAGTTGCAGACAGCAACTTCTAACATGAAAATTTGATCTCGTGGCCTATCCAAAGTTCACCCGAGCCCTCGGGGCTCCAAACAAAAATATGCACATAACCTCAAAAACACATTATGAACTTGTTCGTGCGATCACATCGCCAATATCACCTCGTTTTCATCAAATCAAGCCTCAAATGCATGATTTTCATACCTTTAGTTTTCAAAACTTTCAAACTTGGGACTCAAGGTCCAAAACATCTCAAACGACATCCAAATGTCACCAAACTTTACAGAAATCACATATATAATATTTAAGACTTGTACGGGGCGTCGGAACCAAAATACGAGCCCGATAACTAGGTCAATTAATTTATTTCCTTTAATAATTGCATCAAAAACAATTTCACATAAAAATTCATAACTTGGGCTCTAGGCCTCGGAATTCGACTCCGGACGCATGTCCAAGTCCCATATTTTCCTACGGACCTCTCGGGACCATCCAATCTCGGTCCGGATCCGTTTACCAAAAATGTTGACCGAAGTCAACCATATCAATATTAATATCATTTTTATCCAAATTTCTCATAGAATTCATATTTTCTATCACAAAATCTTTCCGGCTACATGCTCGGATCGTGCACGTCAATCGAGGCAACATAGAATGAGGTTTTCAAGGCCTCATAAGCTCGAAATTATTAATAAAATAAGTGATGACCCTTTGGGTCGTCACAATCTCCACCTCTAAAACAACCGTTCGTCCTCGAACGGACAAAAGAAGAAGTACCCGAGTCAGGAAACAAGTGTGGGTAGCGGCTCCGCATATCGGACTCGGACTCCCGGGTCGATGCCTCCGGAGGCCGACCTCTCCACCGAACACGCACGGAAGGATAACTCTTCGACCTCGACTGTCGAACCCGCCGGTCTAGAATAGCCACCGGCTCTTCCTCGTAGGATAGATCATTGTCCAATTGGACAATATCGAAGTCTAACACATGTGTGGGATCGCCGTGGTATCTCCGAAGCATAGATACATGAAAAACTCGATGCACGGCTGATAAGCTAGGCGGCAAAGCTAATCTGTAAGCCACCCCTCCCACTCCGTCTAGAATCTCAAATGGGCCAATATACCTAGGGCTGAGCTTGCCCTTCTTCCCAAACCTCATCACGCCCTTCATAGGCGACACTCGGAGCAATACTCGTTCACCAATCATGAAATCTACATCTCGAACCTTACGATCCGCATAAGTCTTTTGCCTAGACTGAGCTGAACGCAATCTCTCCTGAATAGTCTTGACCTTATCTAAGGCCTCCTGAACTAAGTCTGTACCCAACAACCGAGCCTCTCCCGGTTCAAACCATCCAACCGGTGATCGACATCGCCTACCATACAACGCCTCATACGGAGCCATCTGGATGCTAGATTGGTAGCTGTTATTGTAGGAGAACTCTGCTAATGGTAGAAACTGATCCCACGAGCCTCCGAAATCAATAACACAGGCTCGAAGCATGTCCTCAAGAATCTGAATAGTCCTCTCGGACTGGCCATCCGTCTGAGGATGAAATGCTCTACTCAACTGAACCTGAGTGCCTAACTCCCGCTGGACCGCTCTCCAGAACCGCGAGGTAAACTGCGTTCCCCGATCAGAGATAATAGATACTGGCACCCCATGGAGACGAACAATCTCCCTAATGTAAACCTCCGCTAACCTCTCCGACGAGTAGGAGACGGATACTGGAATAAAGTGTGCTGATTTGGTCAGCCTATCAACAATGACCCAAATAGCATCAAATTTCCTCCGAGTCAAAGGAAGTCCAGTAACGAAGTCCATAGTGATCCGCTCCCATTTCCACTCGGGAATTTCAATCCTCCGGAATACACCACCAGGTCTCTGGTGCTCATATTTCACCTGCTGACAATTTAGACACCGAGCGACATACGCAACGATATCTTTCTTCATTCTGCGCCACCAATAGTGTTGCCGTAAGTCCTGGTACAACTTCGCGGCGCCTGGGTGAATAGAATACCGCGAACTGTGGGCCTCCGCTAAGATCAACTCTCGAATCCCTTCGATATTGGGCATACAAACTCGACCTTGCAATTTCAATACCCCATCATCATCTAGATTTACCTATGTGGCACCTCCCCGCTGTATTGTATCTCTCAACTCACGCAAATGAGGATCATCAAATTGTCTCTCACGGATACGCTCTAATTAAGAAGAACGAGCGACCGTGCAGGCTAACACCCTGCTAGGCTCAGAAATGTCTAATCTCACGAACCGGTTGGCTAAGGCCTGGACATCTAGAGCTAATGGTCTCTAATTGACCGGAATATATGCAAGACTACCCATGCTGGCATACTTTCTACTCAATGCATCGGCCACCACATTGGCCTTACCCTGGGTGATATAATATAGTAACATCATAGTCTTTTAGCAACTCTAACCATCTCCGTTGTCGTAGATTCAACTCCTTCTGTTTGAACAAGTACTCTGTAGGCTTTTGTGATCGGTGTACACCTCACATGTCACACCATATAGATAATGCCTCCAAATCTTTAAGGCATGAACCACTGCGCCGCTAACTCAAGATCATGAACTGGATAATTCTTCTCATGTATCTTTAATCGCCTCGAAGCATAAGCGATAACCTTACCATCCCGCATCAATACCGCTCCAAGCCCTGTACGAGATGCGTCACAATAAACCGTATAAGGCCCTGTACCTGTAGGTAGTACCAACACCGGTGCGGTGGTCAAGGCCGTCTTGAGCTTCTGAAAGCTCGCCTCACACTCCTCTGACCACTGAAACCGGACACCCTTCTGGGTCAACCTGGTCATCGGGGCTGCAATAGAAGAAAACCCCTCTACAAAACGACGGTAGTAACCTGCTAATCCCAAGAAACTCCGTATCTCGGTCACTGAAGCTGGTCGAGGCCAATTCTGAACTGCCTCAATCTTCTTTGGGTCTACCCGAATACCCTCCACAGATACAATGTGACCCAGATATGCTACCGAACTCAGCCAGAACTCACATTTTGAAAATTTGGCATATAGCTGATTATCCTTCAGAGTCTGAAGAACCACTCTGAGGTGCTGCTCGTGCTCTTCCTGGCCGCGGGAGTATACCAGGATGTCATCTATGAAGACTATCACGAACAGATCTAAGTAAGGCCTGAATACCCGATTCATCAACTCCATGAATGCTGCTGGGGCATTGGACAACCCGAAGGACATGACCAAGAACTCATAATGCCCATATCTAGAGCGAAAGGTCGTCTTAGGAATGTCAGCCGCCCTGATCTTCAGCTGATGGTAGCCTGACCTCAAGTCTATCTTAGAGAATACCCTCGCTCCCTGGAGCTGGTCGAACAAATCATCAATCCTCGGCAGTGGATATTTATTTTTGATAGTCACTTTGTTTAACTGCCTGTAATCAATACACATCCGCATCGAGCCATCCTTCTTCTTTACAAATAATACAGGTGCTCCCCAGGGGGAAACACTGGGCCTGATAAAGCCCTTCTCAAGAAGGTCCTGCAACTGATCTTTCAACTCTTTTAACTCCGGCGGGGCCATACGATAGGGTGGAATAGAGATGGGCTGAGTGCCCGGTGCCAAATCAATACAGAAGTCAATATCCCTGTCGGGTGGCATGCCCGGCAGGTCTGAAGGAAAAACCTCAGGAAACTCCCGTGCAATAGGGACCGACTCAATGGAAGGAACTTCTGCGCTGGAATCACGAACATAAGCCAAATAAGCTAGACACCCCTTCTCGACCATACGTCGAGCCTTAAAATAAGAAATAACAGTGCGAACGGAGTGGCTTGAGGTACCCTTCCACTCTAATCGGGGTGATTCTGGCAAGGCTAAGGTGACCGTCTTAGCATGACAATCAAGAATAGCATGGTATGGGGACAACCAGTCCATCCCCAATATGACATCAAAATCTACCATATCCAAAAGCAACAGATCCACACGGGTCTCAAGACCCCCAAATATAACTACGCACGAACGATACACCCGATCGACTACAATGGAGTCACCCACTGGTGTAGCCACATAAACTGGAATATCCAGAGCATAGGCGGGCACGACCAAATACGGTGCGAAGTAGGAAGACACATAGGAATATGTAGATCCCGGGTCAAATAATACTGAAGCACCTCTGCCACACACAAGAATAGTACCTGTAATCACAGCATCTGATGCCTCTGCCTCTGGCCTGGCCGGTAAAGCATAGAAACGGGGATCTGCACCTCCCCTCTGAGCTGCGTCTCTAGGACGACCATCAACTAGCTGACCTCTACCTCTGGCTGGACGGTCTCTACCTCTACGGTCTCGACCTCCACCTCTAAAATCTCTACCCCCGCCTCTGCTGGCTGGGCAGGCTGAGGGTCAGCTGGGGCCTGAATCATAGGACGAGGACCTCGCTGCTGAGAGTTGCCCGCTGCTATAGGGCAATTCCTGATAAAATGACCCGGGTCACCACAACCGTAGCAACTCTTAGACTGATAGGGCTGCTGGCCCTGACGACCCGAATGGCCTCCACGAACACTCTGAAGAGGCTGAGCATTAATAGGAGACTGGTCTGAATAATGCCCCCGAGAACCACGATCACCTGATCCACCCTGTGAAGCCTGAAGGGCGGAATGAAAAGGCCTGGAAGACTGGCCTCTATCAAAGGATTCTCTGCTACCAGAGGAAGAACCACCAAATCTACCTGTATGACGAGGCCTCTTATCCGAAGAATAACCGCCTCCCCTAGCAAGAGCCATCTCAACTCTGCGTGCTGCATTGGCTGCCTCCTGAAATGATATGTCACTCCCCACGCCCATAGCCATCTGGAGTCTAATCGGCTGATTAAGCCCATCTATAAATCTTGCGGACCCTCTCCCGCTCCGTGGGAAGTATCACCACTGCATGACGAGCCAAGTCAATAAATCTCGTCTCATACTGTGTAACTGTCATAGTGCCCTGATGGAGGCGCTCAAACTGCCTCCGAAGTAAATCCCGCTGAGTAGCAAGGAGAAACTTCTCCATAAATAGTTCCGCAAACTGGTCCCATGATAGAGCTGGGGACCCTGCTGGTCGAGTCAGGCAATAATCTCTCCACCAAGTCTTGGCGGATCCTGCAAGTCTGAAAGTACATAAATCAACTTCGTTTGTCTCCACGATCCCCATAGTCTTGAGAATCTCATGACAACTGAATAAAAAGTCCTGAGGATCCTCTGATGCGGCTCCACTGAAAGTAGTGGTAAACAGTTTGGAGAACCGATCAAGTCTCCATAAAGAATCAGAAGTCATGGATGCTCCATCTCCGGCATGAGCCGTGGTACCCGACTGAGTGGCCACAGCTGGCTGAACCACCGGTGCCTGAGGCTGAGGAGCTACTAGCTCCAGAGTACGAGCAATAGGAGTCTGGGCCCCCTGCTCCAGCCTGAGAAGTGGCTGGGGCAACTGATAATAAACCCGCTCTGGCAATGCTATCCATAAACCCCGCTATTCTGACCAAAGCATCCCGGAGATCCGGGGTAATCAAAGCCTCTCCTGGGACCTGAGCTGGGCCCACTGGAGCTGCTGGAACCGGAACCTCCTCGTCAATCTCAATATGAGGCTCCACCTCTAGAGTAGCTGCCTGAGGCTGAGCTCTACCCCTACCACGGCCTCTGATACGACCTTGGCCCCTGCCCCTCACGGGAGCTGTCTGGGGCTCAGGCTGCTGGTCAACGGACGAAGAAGTGCGTGTCCTTACCATCTGCGAAAGGACAGAATAGAAATTCAATCAGTAATTGAGGATCAAGTAACACGACAAGAAGGAACAAATGAGAGACTTTTTCCTAACTCAATAGACTCGGAAGGACAAGTACAGACGTCTCCGTACCTACCTCTCAAACTCTACTAAGCTTGTTCGTGAGTGGTGAGACCTATGTAACCTAGAGCTCTGATACCAACTTGTCACGACCCGGATTTTCCCCCAATATCGGGATCGTGATGGCGCCTACTCGTGGTAGCTAGGCAAGCCACTATATTCATACTATCCTGTTTTTAACACAATTTTAATTAAATAAATGTGGAATACTTTATCGAAATGGAAATAACAAATCACAAGGTAAAATCATACCGAAATCCTCTACCCAAGACTTGGAGTCACCAACTCACAAACTACTATGGAATACTACACATAAAAGTCTGAAGGAAATATAACATAATTCTGTTTGTCTCGGAACAATGAGACTACAGCTATTAACATAAATAAAGAAAGAGACGCCGGGCCTGCGGACGTCTGCAAGCTACCTCGGTCTCAAATGTGATCAACTCCCACGCAATCTATTTACTGCTGCCGCTGCTGCTGTCCGTAACCTGTATCTGCGCAAAAAGAGCGCAGAGTGTAGTATCAGCACAACCGACCCCATGTGTTGGTAAGTGCCTGGCCTATCCCGGCGAAGTAGTGACAAGCCTAGGACCAGACACCCACATAAACCTGTGCAATTCAATATATATATGTGTACCACAAAATAACAAGAAATAATCAAGTATTAACACAATAAGGAATATCTTAAAGAATTCAACAATTAACCACAGTTAATAATTTCACAAGGAAAAACAAAGTGTAATGTAAACACAAGTAATATCGATTCAAGAAATAGCAAACAGTTGCACGGCATCACCCTTCGTGCTTTTACTCTCATCCTCACCAAATAAGCAAATAAAGTACACGGCATCACCCTTCGTGCTTTTACTCTCATCCTCACATCCATGGTACGGCATGATCCTTCGTACATGGTTCAATAATAGTGCACTGGCATGATCCTTCGTGCATAAATAAATAAATAAACATGGCACGGCATCACCCTTCGTGCATTATCACTCTTCCTCACCCAAATAACAATCAAATAAGTTCACAAGGAAAACAAGGTATAATGGAAACACAAGTAATATCAAGTCAACAAATGGCAAACAATTGTACGGCATCACCCAAATAAAATATAATGGAAAAACAAGTAATATCAAGTCAAGGAATAGCAAACAATTGCACGGCATCACCCTTCGTGCTTTTACTCTCATCCTCACCAAATAAACAAATAAAGTACACGGCATCACCCTTCGTGCTTTTACTCTCATCCTCACATCCATAGTACGGCATGATCCTTCGTACATGGTTCAATAACAGGGCACGGCATGATCCTTCGTGCATAATCAATAAATAAACATGGAACGGCATTAACCTTCGTGCATAAATAAATAAACATGACACGGCATCACCCTTCGTGCATTATCACTCTTCCTCACCCAAATAACAATCACAGTTAAGGGCATAGAAAGAAACAACAATTCATAAATCGTCCCATCAAGGGCAATCAATAATTATCTTCACAACAAGTCCCAACAAGGGAGAACAATAACAATTCATCCTGTAATATATCTCAAAATAATTATTTTCCAACGACTCACGGTCATACTAGACGCCAGTGTATGGATGCTCGTCACCACATCCCATACACCGCACTCGATCACATAACACATAACACATAATCCTATTCCCTCAAGCTAGGATAGAACAAACACTTACCTCGAATGCTTATGAACAATCCAATCCGTGGAAATGTCTTTTCTTTCAATTTGGCTCCAATCCAACCGTATCTATACAAAATTGATTTAATATCATCAATTCTACTCAACAAACTAATTCTTAATACCAAATACCACTTTTACAACATTCTGCCATGAATAGTAAATTTCAACCCCGGGCCCACATGGTTGGAATTCGGGGTTAGGACTAAAATCCGGTTACCCATCCCCCACGAGTTCATGTATATAATTTGTTTCAAAATCGGACCTCAATTCGAGGTCCAATTCCCCAATTTATGAAAAACCCTATTTTCTAACAAAAACAAGAATTTTACCATGAAAACATTTGATTTCTAATGAAAAACATGTTTAATGATGTTAGGAATTGAAAGAATTAAGAAAAAAGTGACTTACAATCGATTTGATGAAGAAGAAATCCTTGAAGAATCGCAAATGGGTGTTTTGGTTTTGTAAAAATGTGAAGAAATGACTCAAATCCGTGTTTTTCAGGTCTCTGTGTTCGCATTTGCGAACATGGGTTCGCAATTGCGAACCCCGACCAATTTCCGGAGTTTGAAAAATAAGCTAAGGGTGGGAAGTTCGCATTTGCGAACATTTCTTCGCATTTGCGAAGCCAAGGCAAAACTGGGAAGTTCGCATTTGCGAACTATTGTTCGCAATTGCGAACACAAGCTAAATATGGGGAGGTTCGCATTTGCGAACTATTGTTCGCATTTGTGAACTCAGGCGGAATAGTGGCCTGTTCGCATTTGCGAACTATAGCTCGCATTTGCGAACAAAGGCACAGAAGGGTCAAGTTCGCATTTGCGAACTATTGTTCGCATTTGCGAACACGGACACAATAGGGGGGGAGTTCGCATTTGCGAACTATTGTTCGCATTTGCGAACTCTGCAGAATAGTGGGGAGTTCGCATTTGCGAACTATTGTTCGCATTTGCGAACTCTGCGGACCAGTTGCAGACAGCAACTTCTAACATGAAAAATTGATCTCGTGGCCTATCCAAAGTTCACCCGAGCCCTCGGTGCTCCAAACCAAATATGCACATAACCTCAAAAACACATTATGAACTTGTTCGTGCGATCACATCGCCAATATCACCTCGTTTTCATCAAATCAAGCCTCAAATGCATGATTTTCATACCTTTAGTTTTCAAAACTTTCAAACTTGGGACTCAAGGTCCAAAACATCTCAAACGACATCCAAATGTCACCAAACTTTACGGAAATCACATATATAATATTTAAGACTTGTACCGGGCGTCGGAACCAAAATACGAGCCCGATACCAAGGTCAATTAATTTATTTCCTTTAATAATTACATCAAAAACAATTTCACATAAAAATTCATAACTTGGGCTCTAGGCCTCAGAATTCGACTCCGGACACATGTCCAAGTCCCATATTTTCCTACGGACCTCTCGGGACCATCCAATCTCGGGTCCGGATCCGTTTACCAAAAATGTTGACCGAAGTCAACCATATCAATATTAATATCATTTTTATCCAAATTTCTCATAGAATTCATATTTTCTATCACAAAATCTTTCCGTCTACATGCTCGGATCGTGCACGTCAATCGAGGCAACATAGAATGAGGTTTTCAAGGCCTCAGAAGCTCGAAATTATTAATAAAATAAGTGATGACCCTTTGGGTCGTCACAAGGAACCTCCTCCAATGTCCAAAATAACCCTCTACCTGACCACTAGGGAGGAGGTGTTCACATGATTGAAATAGATGATGATTGGGATCCCAAAGGATTGATTGGTTTCATCGCGGAAGGTGACGACCCAAAGAAACCAATAATCACAATTAATCCGATTGTGGTCCAGATTCATCCAGAACTAGTAGAGTGTATAGACATATTAGCATCCGCATGCCATGGTGTCCTTGGCTTCCCCTTCTATACGTCATATTTTATTGTTTTCTTTATTTTGCAAACAATTGTATTTTCTTTCCGACAATTACTTTTAGTAAAATCTTAGAATGTTCATAAATTATGACTCCTTAGATTTTTGGTACGAAGGACCAGTACGGAGATTTATGTACGTATCTTCTAGAGGCTATAGAGTTTAGTAAATTTTTTACTTATTTTCTTCTTTGTCGTGCAATTTTTGTTCTACACCCATATCAAAAGTTCACTTAGATCAACTTTTTGAGTAAACAGACCTACACCCATATTTTGATGGTCCTGGTGGCTCTGTCTTAAAATATGGGATATGGTCGTATGCTCGGAATAGAATTTCGAGGTCACTAGTTTGAGTTAGGAATTTTTATTGAAAAGTAAAAATCTAATGGTTTTATGAATTGGCTGATGTATGACCTTGTTGTAGAGGATCCATATTTTATTTTCGGAGCTTGGTACAAGTCGAGAAGCTAGAAGTTTCAAAGTTTTCTTGAAAATTTCATTCGACTTGGTGGTAAATTTGTAGTTCTAGGTGTGATTTATATAATTTAATCATGCAAACACGTTCAAATGATATTTTAGGAGTTGTGTGCATGTTTGGTTTGGAGCCCCGAGGGCTCAGGTAAGTTTTGGATAGGCTACGCAATGTTTTAAATTTGATAAATCTCATTTCCTGCAGTTTCAGGTGCCTTCTGGTTTCTTTCTTTGCGTTCGCGAATGCATACTCATGAATTGGAAGTAGAAACTTGGGTGGTTAGGGTTTCATTCTTCTTAAACGTGAAGGCTAGGTCGCGAACACGGAGAAATGGTTCCTCAAATACTGATTGAATTTCAACTCTGTCCATTCGCAGATGGTGAGGACACGCGCTTCTTCATCCGCTGATCAGGAGCCTAAGTCCTAGGCAGCTCCCATGAGGGGCAGGGGTCAAGGCCTTTCGGAGGCCGTATCAAAGGCCGCGGTAGGGGCAGAGCTCAGCCCCAGGTAGCTATTCTAGAGGTGGAGCCTCAAGTTGAGATTGGTGGGGAGGTTCCAGTCCCAACAGCTCCAGTGGGCCCAACTCAGGTCCCCGGGGAGGCCTTATTTACCCCGGATCTTCGGGAGGCTCTAGTCAGAAAAGCGGTATTTATGGACAGTGTTGCCAGAGCAGGCTTATTACTAGCTGCACCAGCCGCTTCTCAGGCTGGAGTAGGGGCCCAGACTCCTGTTGCACGTACTCCGAAGCCAGTAGCTCCCCAGCCTCGAGCATCAGTAGTTCAGCCAGCTGTGGCCACTTAGTCAGGTACCACAGCTCAGGCTGGAGATGGAGCGGCCATGAATTCTGATTCTTTATGGAGACTTGATCGGTTCTCCAAGCCATTTACCACTACTTTCAGCGGTGCCACATCAGAGGATCCTCACGATTTCTTATTCATTTGCCACGAGATTCTCAAGACTATGGGAATAGTAGAATCCAATGGAGTTGACTTCTGCACATTCAGGCTTTCAGGATCCGCCAAGACTTAGTGGAGAGATTACTATTTGACTCGACCAGCAGGGTCCCCGGTTTTATCATGGGACCAGTTTGTAGAGTAATTTCTGGAGAAGTTTCTCCCTGTTACACAGCGGGAGGCACTTCGGAGGTAGTTTGAGCACCTCCAGCAGGGTACTATGACTGTCACTCAGTATGAGATGAGGTTTGTTGATCTGGCACGTCATATGGTTGTGATACTCCCCACAGATCGGGAGAGGGTCTGCAGGTTTATAGACGGGTTAAATCAGCCGATTAGACTTTAGATGCCTATGGGAGTAGGGAGTCATATATCTTTTTAGGAGGCAGCTAATGCAGCTCGTATAGTTGAGATGGCTCTTGCTCGGGGAGGTGGTTATCCTTCAGACAAGAGGCCTCGTCATTCCGGCAGATTTAGTGGATCTTTTTCTGGAGGCAGGGAATCTTTTGATATGGGCCACTCTTCCAGACCTTTACAGTTAGCCCTCCAGGCTTCACAGGGTGGACCAGGTGATCGTGGGTTTTGTGAGCAGTATTCAGATCAAATTCCCATCAGTGCGTAGTCTCTTCAGAGTGTTCGTGGGGGCCGTTCAGGTCGTCAGGGCCAGCAGCCCCATCAGCCTAAATGTTGTTATGGTTGTGGTAACCCAGGTCATCTTGTTAAGTTTTGCCCTCGAGCGATGGGCAACACTCAGCAGCGGGGTCCTCATCCCATGATTCAGGCCCCAGCTGACCCACAGCCTGGCCAGCCAGCCAGAGGCGAGGGTAGAGATCGTAGAGGTGGAGGTCAAGACCGTAGAGTTGGAGACCCTCCAGCCGGAGGTAGAGGTCAGCCAGTGGCTGACCGTCCCAGAGATGTAGCTCAAAGGGGTGGTGCTGATCCACGATTTATGCTTTACCAGCCATGCCAGAGGCAGATGCATCAGATGCCGTGATTACAGGTACCATTCTTGTTTGTGATAGAGGTGCTTCAATATTATTTGACCCTGGGTCTAGATATTCATATGTGTCTTCCTACTTTGCACCGTATTTGGTCGTGCCTAGCTATGCCCTGGACATTCCAGTTTATGTGTCTACACTAGTAGGCGACTCTATAGTAGTCGACCAGGTGCATCGTTTGTGCGTAGTTATATTTGGGGGTCTTGAGACCTGTGTTGATCTGTTGCTATTAGACATGGTAGATTTCAATGTCATATTGGGGATGGACTGGTTGTCCCCATACCATGCTATCTTAGATTGTCATGCCAAGACAGTGACCGTGGCCTTGCTAGAATCACCCCGACTAGAGTGGAGAGGGACTTCAGGCCACTTCATTCGCACTGTTATTTCCTATGTTGAGGCTCGATGCATGGTCGAGAATGGGTGTCTAGCTTATTTGGCGTATGTTCGTGATTCCATCACGGAAACTCCTTCTATTGAATCAGTTCCTATTGTACGGGAGTTCCCCGAGGTTTTCCCTTTAGACCTACTAGGCATGCCACCCGACAGGGATATTGATTTCTATATTGATCTAGCACCGGGCACTCGGCCCATCTCTATTCCACCCTATCGTATGGCCCCGCTGGAGTTAAAGGAGTTAAAAGATCAGTTGCAAGACCTTCTAGAAAAGGGCTTTATCCGTCCTAGTATTTCTCCCTGGGGAGCACCCGTGTTATTTGTGAATAAGAAGGATGGCTCGATGCAGATGTGTATTGATTATCGGTAATTAAACAAAGTGACGATAAAGAACAAGTATCCACTACCGAGGATTGATGATTTGTTTGACCAACTCGAATGAGCGAGGGTGTTCTCAAAAATAGACTTGAGGCCGGGCTACCATCAGCTGAAGATCAGGGCGGCTGACATTCCTAAGACAGCCTTTCGCACTAGATATGGGCAGTATGAATTCTTGGTCATGTCTTTCGGGTTGACCAATGCTCCAGCAGCATTCATGGAGTTGATGAATCAGGTGTTCGGGCCATATTTATATCTGTTCCTGATAGTCTTTATTGATGACATCCTGGTATACTGCCGCAGCCAGGAAGAGCACGAGCAGCACCTCAGAGTGGTTCTTCAGAGTCTAAAGGATAATCAGCTATATGCCAAATATTCGAAATGTGAGTTCTGGTTGAGTTCGGTAGCATTTCTGGGTCACATTGTATCAGTGGAAGGTATTCGGGTGGACCCAAAGAAGATTGAGGCAGTCCAGAATTGGCCTCGACCAGCTTCAGTGACTGAGATCCGGAGTTTCTTGGGTTTAGAAGGTTACTACCGTTGATTTGTAGAGGGGTTCTCTTATATTGCAGCCCCGATGACCAAGTTGTCCCAGAAGGGTACCCAGAGTGGTCAGATGAGTGTGAGGCGAGCTTTGAGAAGCTCAAGACAGCCTTGACTACAACACCAATGCTAATATTACCTATAGGTGCAAGGCCTTACACGGTTTACTGTGATGTATCCCATACGGGGCTTGGAGTGGTATTGATACAGGATGGTAAAGTTATTGCTTACGCTTCGAGACAATTGAAAATACATGAGAAGAATTATCCGGTTCATGATCTTGAGCTGGCAGTAGTGGTTCATACCTTAAAAATCTGGAGGTATTAACTATATGGTGTAGCGTGTGAGGTGTACACGAATCACAAAAGCCTACAGTATTTATTCAAGCAAAAGGAGTTGAATTTATGACAACGGAGATGGTTAGAGTTGCTCAAGGACTATGATGTTACTATCCTATATAACCCAGGTAAGGCCAATGTGGTGGCCGGTGCATTGAGTAGAAAGTCTGCCAGCATGGGTAGTCTCGCATATATTCCGGTCAGTCAGAGACCACTTGCTCTAGATGTCCAGGCCTTAGCCAACCAGTTCGTGAGACTTGATATTTACGAGCCTATGTCGCTCCTTCTTCTCTATTAGAGCGTATCCGTGAGAGGCAATTTGATGATCCTCATTTGGGTGACATGAGGGATACTGTACAGCGGGGAGGTTCCACGAAGGTAACTCTTGATGATGACAGAGTATTGAGGTTGCAGGGACGAGTTTGTGTGCCCAATGTCGAGGGGATTCGAGAGTTGATCTTAGCGGAGGCCCATAGTTCGCGGTATTCTATTCACCCAGGCACCATGAAGATGTATAAGGATTTACGGTAGCCCTATTGGTGGCATAAGATGAAGAAGGACATCATTGCATATGTCGCTCGGTGTCTAAATTGTCAGCAGGTGAAATATGAGCACTAGAGGCCTGGTAGTGTATTCCAGAGAATCGAAATTCCTGAGTGGAAATGGGAGCAGATTACGATGGACTTCTTTACTGGACTTCCTTTGACTCGGAGGAAATTTGATGTGATTTGCTTCATTGTTGATAGACTGACCAAGTCAGCACGTTTCATTCCAGTATCTGTCTCTAACTCATCGGAGAGGTTAGCAGAGATTTACATAAGGGAGATTGTTCGTCTTCATGGGGTGCCGGTGTCTATTATCTCAGATCGGGGTACGCAGTTTACCTCGCGTTTTAGGAGAGTGGTCCAGTAAGAGTTAGGTACCCAGGTCCAGTTGAGTACAGCTTTCCATCCTCAGACGGACGGTCAGTCTGAGAGGACTATTCAGATCTTAGAAGACATGCTCCGAGCCTGTGTCATTGATTTTGGAGGCTCGTGGGACCAGTTTCTACCATTAGCGGAGTTCGCCTACAACAACAGCTACCAGTCTAGCATTCGGATGGCCCCGTATGAGGCGTTGTATGGTAGGCGATGTCGGTCTCCAGTCGGATGGTTCGAGCCGGGAGAGGCTCGGTTGTTGGGTATAGACTTAGTTCAGGAAGCCTTAGATAATGTCAAGACTATACATGAGAGATTGCGTTCAGCCCAGTCCAGATAGAAGACTTATGTAAATCGTAAAGTTCGAGATGTAGATTTCATGGTTGGTGAGAGGGTATTGCTCCGAGTATCGCCTATGAAGGGCGTGATGAGGTTCGGGAAGAAGGGCAAGCTCCGCCCTAGGTATATTGATCCATTTGAGATTCTGGACAAAGTGGGGGAGGTGGCTTACATACTAGCTCTACCACCTAGCTTATCAGCCGTACATCCAGTTTTTCATGTATCTATGCTTCGGAGGTACCACGGCGATCCCACGCATGTGTTAGACTTCAGTACTGTCCAATTTGACAATGATTTATCCTACAAGGAGGAGTCGGGGGCCATTCTAGACTAGCAGGTTCGACAATTAAGGTCGAAGAGTTTTCCTTCTGTGCATGTTCAGTGGAGAGGTCAGCCTCCTAAGGCATCGACCTGGGAGTCCGAGTCCGATATGCAGAGCTGCTACCCACATTTGTTCCTCGACTCAGGTACTTCCTTCTCTTGTCCGTTCGAGGACGAACGGTTGTCTTAGAGGTGGAGGATGTGACGACCCAAAGGGTCATCACCTGTTTTCCTCACTTGTTCCGCTCTTTCGAGGCCTTGAAAACCTCATTTTATGTTTCCTCGAGTTACGTGCATAATCAGGGCATGTAGCCGCAAAGATTTTGTGATAGATTATGTGAATTCGATGAAACTTTTGTAGAAAAGTGATATTAATATTGATATAGTTGACTTCGGTCAACCTTTTTTGGTAAACGGACACGAACCCGAGATTGGACGGTCCCGGAAGGTCCGTAGGAAAATATGGGACTCAGGCATGTGTCCGGAGTCGAATTTTGAGGCCTAGAGCCCAAGATATGAATCTTCTATTAAATTGTTTTTGCTGAAATTATTAACTGAAAATGGAATAAATGATCATGGTATCGGGCTCGTATTTTGGTTCTGACGCCCGGTACAAGTCTTAAATATTATATAAGTGCTTTCTGCAAAGTTTAGTGACATTTGGATGTCGTTTGATGTGTTTTGAACCTTGAGTTCCAAATTTGAAAGTTATGAAGTTAAAAGAAAGATAATCATGAACTTGAGGCTTGATATGATTAAAACGATGTTATATTGGCGATTTGATCGCACGAGCAAGTTTGTAATATGTTTTTGAAGTTGTGTGCATGTTTGGTTTGGAGCGCGAGGGCTCGGGTAAAGATTTGATACGCCGTTGGAGCAAATTCTGAAAAATAACACAGCTGGTTTTTTTCACACAGCTGGTATCTTCGCAATTGCGAGAAGAACCAAAATTAGCCTAGGTTCACAAATGCGAACCAATCTTCGCAAATGCAAAGATGGCAGAACAAGGCAGGGTTTGCAAATACGAACTATTGATCACAAATGCGATGATGTCCAGGAAACTCTTGAGTTCGAAAATGCGAACTATAGATCGCAAATGCGAGGCTGTCAGGGAAGGCACAGGTTCGCAAATGTGAACCATTTTCTCGCAAATGCGACACCCGCAGTCAGGACCAGCTACGTTCGCAATTGCGAACAAACGTTCGCAATTCCCATAACCGCACATGTGCAATCTAATACTTAAACTAATTTTTGACCCCTTTTCTTCATTCTTTCAAAACCGAACACACCACACACAATTCTCCAAGAGCAAAATCACTTAAAAACACTTGCAATTCACTTTTTACTTAATTCTTTCAATTCCTAACATCATTAAACATGTTTTTCAATAGAAATCAAAAGTTTTCATGGTAGAAATTCTTGTTTTTGGGTAGAACCTAGGTTTTTCATGAATTGGGGAATTGGACCTCGAATTGAGGTTCGATTTTGAAACAAATCATATATTTGAACTCGTGAGGGAATGGGTAACCAGATTTTGGTCCGAACTCCGAGTTCCGACCACATGGGGCCAGGGGCGTTTTGGGAAATTTTGGGATACACTTTGAGAAAACCGTTTTAAGCATCCAAACTAAGTTATATAGTATTTATTAATGTAATTGAATCAATTGTGATTAGATTCGAGCAAGTTGCAAGCTGAAATTCGAGGTAAAGCTATAGTTGAAGGATAAATTGGACTTCAAGGCTAGAGGTAAGTGTGTGATCTATCCTAGCTTGAGGGAATAGGATTTATGTGCTAATTGCTATGTGATTGAGTGCGGTGTATGGGCTGTGGTGACGAGCATCCATACACCGGCGTCTAGCATGACCGTGAGTCTTTTTGTTGATATCTATTGTGGGATGTTTTTAAGATGAAATCTTGAACCCTTGCCGGGTTGTGGAATTGATCACTGTTTTCCCTTGCAGGGACTTTATTGTAAAGTGGATTATTGTTTCCCTTGCCGGGACCTTGTTGTGAGGATTATTGTGTCCCTTGCCGGGACGGTTCATGATTATTGTTTCTTTCATTCTTTTGCCCTTAATTGTGATTGTTATTTGGGTGAGGAAGAGTGAAAATGCATGAAGGGTGATGTCGTGCCTTGTTTTACTGATTTTGCATGAAGGGTAATGTCGTGCCTTGTTTTATTGATAATGCACAAAGGATCATGTCGTGCCTTATATTATTGATTATGCATGAAGGATAATGTCGTGCCTTGTTATTGATTATGCATGAAGGATCATGCTGTGCCTTGTGATAATTATTGTGCACGAAGGAACATTCCGTGTTGTTGTTATTTGAACCATGCATGAAGGATCATGCCGTGCCATGGATGTGAGGATGAGAGTAAAAGCACGAAGGGTGATGTCGTGCAACTATTTGATATTCCTTGTTTGATATTAACTCTTTCCATTATACTCTGATTTTCATTACTGATTTAATAGATGTTGCTGATTGTTGTCTTTTCCCCTATTATAATACTTCTTTGTTGAATTTGTTACTTGGTATTTCTTGTTATCTTGTGGTGTACATATATAGAACTGCACAGGTTTATGTGAGTGTCTAGTCCTAGGCTTGTCACTACTTCGTCGGGATAGGCCAGGCACTTACCAGCACATGGGGTCAGATTGTGCTGATACTGCACTTCTGTACGTTTTTGCACAGGTCCAGGTTTTGAGCAGGAGCAGTAGGAGCAGTAGAGTATTCATGGGAGTTGAGCATTCAGAGACTGAGGTAGCTTGGAGGCGTCCGCAGGCCCGACGTCTCTTCTATTTAATTATGTTATTTGCTATGGTCTCATTATTCCGAGACAGATAAATATTTATCATTTTCTTTCAGACCATTATGTGTTGTATTCATTAGTAGTTCGTGAGTTGGTGACTCCACGTCTTGGTTAGAGGATTTCATCAGTGTTTTACCTTAATATTATTTATCTCTATTTAGAAAGTCTTTCGTATTTATTAAATTTAATATTTATTTCTCTTGCTATTAAGTATGAGTATCAGAATAATGATATGAGCAGGATAATGTTGAATGAATTGGCTTGCCTAGCTACCACGAGTAGGCGCCCTCACGATCCCGATAATGGGGGAAAATTCGGGTCGTGACAATCCCGATCCATATGTTTCATCAACACTGGAGGAATGCAGACTCCGGGAGGGGCCCCTTACGGTCCAAGCACAATATCAAGCCATCTCGTGGCATCAAATATAGGCCCTCGACCTCGTAGCGGTACCAGTATAACACTACTGGGGCGCACAGCCCGATCCCATAGTATCCTCACAACACAGACCCTCGACCTCACTCAGCCAGATAATATCATCACAAGCCTCTCGGCATCAGTAAAATAGTAATTCTTAGCCCATAACATCATTTAAAAATATCACTTAAGTCTCGAAATTATGTTAAAGTCGCTGACTAGATATGAACTTGACTAAGTTCAAGTAATAAATCTAAACTGTGAGGAAATAGTTATAAAAATCCCCTAAGGGTACAAATAACTTGAACAAAGCCAAAATATGACAATCAATCTAAACTGTGATGATAACAAATAAGTTTCAGTATAATACACGGTACATTCAATAATCAGGATGGAGCAAGTCATAATCCCCAATGGTGCTATACCCCACGCTCACTATCCGGTGTAGAAGTCACCTCAATATAGCACTACAATGTACAATCTGGTGTTTCATACCCTCATAATATCATTTACAAATATTACTCACCTCGATCTGGCAAAATCTCTAGCTTGCGACGCCTTTACCCCTCAAATCGGCCTGCTCGCGCTTTGAATCTGACCAAACCCAGAACGAATATGTCACGATAGGCTAAAGGAACAAAACCCGAGAAAAAACAATCGAAAAATTTAAAAAAATCCCAAAATTTGCAAAACCCGAGCCCCGAGCCCACTTCTCAAAACTCAGAAATTTTCACATCAATGAGTTCCTTATCCTTCCACGGGTTCATACATATCAGAAGTTCTCAAATCCGACCTCAAATGAACCTTCCAATCCCAATTTAATATCTCAAAATCTCAAGCTCTAGTTCTTCCAGTTTTAGCTAAATTCCCACAAATTTGTAGGTTAATTACACAATAGAATCACGTTTTTGGCTCATAAAACTAACCTCCAATCAATCATTCTAGAATCACACCTCAATTTCCCTCAAAGGGATCTCAAAATACACGGTTATGGTTGACCAAAGGCTAAAAATTGCATATGAAATGTTTAATAAACTCACTGCCCAGTTCTAAAAATCATTCATCGTAATCGCGAACAAGGTCTCACGATCGCAAAGCACTAAATTCCGGATTCTCAAAAATACTCTATGTGAACGTGACCATAGCAATGCAAACGTGATACTTTGACTCTCAAACTTACGCGAACGCATCCCATTCCATGCAAACGCAAAGAACAATTACACTTGGAATCCAAAGCCTTCTACGCGAACGCGAACTCTCACCTGCAAACGTGAAGCACAAGATGCTCACCCTCCGCGAATGTGAGCCCTCAGGCTCGAACGTGAAGACCAGCCTTACACTAGCCCACATATCTTCTACGCGATCGTGTAGGCCAAAAATTGCCTGCAACTGCTGCTGCATTTTCTGCAATCTTCAAATTCTCAAAACTTCCCGTTAACAATCCGAAATCATCCAGAGGCCCTCGGGAACTCAACCAAAAGTAACAACACATCCTAAAACATCATTCAAACTTGTTCCAATCATCATAATACGTCAAACAACACCAAATCCATCAATTCACATCGAATTCAGGCCTAAGTTTTATAAAAACTTGTGAAACACGCTTTTGATCAAAACCCGAACCAAAATACGCCTGAATGATCTGAAATTTTACATACACACATCCCTAATGACATAATGAAACTACAGCAACTCTCGAAATTCCATTCTGACCGTCAGATTAAAATTTCACCTACAAACCGAAAATCGCCAAAATATCAACTTCGCCAATTCAATCTTAATTGTACTTCGGACCTCCAAACTCAATTGCGATAATGCTCCAAAGTCACAAATCACCTCCCCAAAGATAAACGAAGTATCAGAACTCACATCCGAGCCCTCGAACACATAAGTCAACATCAAGATGACTTTTCTAGCATAAGCATTCTTAAAAGAGACTAAGTGTCTCATTTCTTACCAAATCCTCTCTAAACATAAACTAATCAACTTGATCACATGAAACACGGAAAATGGGCATTAAAAAGCATAAATGGGGGAAATGGAGCGGTTCATGGGACAACTGACATGGTCGTCACATATCAGCTTTGTTAACTTTATTAGTAGATCATAATTTGTACTATCAGTCCTTGAGAAATATATAGGATTCAGATAATTTTGTTGTTTATTCATCTTTTTAATATTATTAAAATTGGACAGTTATTAGTAGGCTTACCTTAAGGATTGGATTAGGTGTCATCACGACTAGTGGATTTAGGATCGTGATTGAAATGGGGCTATAACTCTCGAAACAACTAGTCGGGTCGTTACAATATACTTGTAATATATAAAAATATACCATTCGATTATCACTTCATATTTGAGTACATTTTTGTTATACTTCAATATTGACATGAGTTGCAAAGTGTGCCTATTTTATTAACGAAGTATGTACAAATGTTGTGTTTCTTTGGTGCACCACTTGTATTTTTGCACATGTTTTGGTTTAACCATATTAGTGCAATACAACAATATTTCAATAACATATACAAATATACTATTTGGGTATCATACATATTTGAGCACCTTTTTCCCTGCAATAAGTGTTTGTAAATGTCTTCCAGTTTGTTATATTTCAATATTGACATGACTTGCAAAGCGTGCTTTTATTAATAATGTATGTACATGCATTTAGGGATCGCTTCTATTTCTGGACATATTTTGATACCAATAAGATATATATATTTACCACTTCGTTATCGCATATTTTAGCACTTTTCTTCCTGCAGCAACTAGATGTAAATAGATCCCACATTTATGTACTAAAATATAAAATAAACAGATTCTTATTGAAAATACAAGTAGCCGAATATATTTTTTGCCAAAAAGTAATTTGTCAAAGAATTACCATACCAAATATTTTTCTAGTGCAAGACATGGATTTATTTCTTTTCAATTCAAAAGTATAATTCAACGATATATGCGTTAAAAATATTGAAGCATTATATCAATCTCTCTTTGGAATATTTCCGTGTGTTATCTGGTTTTGTCATTTTTTCCAGCATGGTACACATGTGACTGTATTTCATTCTCAAACTCCTATCCCTTCCTTTTTTCTGGTCTTCCTCCTTTGATTCTTCCTTTTTTGTAGTGCCACCTGCGAAGATACATGTTCCTGAATTTGCAATGGTGCTTCATCAGGCAAAGGGTTAACTGGTATTCATATAATTTAAACAAGTATTCTACGTTATAGTAATCCGAGCAATACTTGTATGAGTCCATAGGAAAATTTTTGTATAACTGCTATTTCATGTGGACATGGAATATCTTTTTTGGCCATTAATTAATAATGTAAGAATTTACTTGATGTCGACACCCATATTTACCATGAAAATAGTACAACAATTAAAATTGTAAATGGGATTCTAAAAATAGGTGATCTATTATTGAGCTAGTTTGGAGGGCAGGTGATGCTAAAAAGTGCTAAGTGTAAAGATAGTACGCGAGCTAAGATGAAGCAGCAAGAAGAACGAAAGGGCTTGTTGCCCCAGCGCGGAGCAGATCGATGGAGGCCTCAGGGCTAAGGATTGAGTCGAGATCAAGCTATCAAGGATAGTCAAGGAAGGGATAGCAGGTAAAAGTATAGCTAAGCATAGCTCTATATTATCAATATTAAGAAAAGTAACAAAGAACAAATGAGAAAATGATAAATGCTATGACTACCTCGAGGGATACCGAATGACAAAATAAAGAAAATAGCTGATAATCAAATATGGCTCTGAGCTAGAGATAAATAAATGAATTAGAGAAAAGAGAGAGTGAGAGAGAGACAGGGAGAGAGAAAGTGAGAGAGAGAGTATTATTGCATTTGGGAGAAGCGGGGCAACATCAGCCCTGCCTACAAAGAGGCGGGGATACCCTTTATATAGACCAGGGATTCTTTAGGATATAAAACGTGTTAAATTGCGATAGTACAGAGGTAGCTTGGCCAGATCTAATACCTCAGAATAGACCTCAAGTACACCGGCCTTATTAGGTCCAATCACATGCCTTGGGAGCTGTAAGGCCTCGTAAAATTTTTGTGCATAAAACCTAGTAGCTATAGTATCATGGTCCGAATAATGTGTTAGGAATGCGTAGAATTCTTCGCGGCTCGCAAGCTCACCGCGGTTCGGACCCTTGGTAGTAATTTAAGTTTCAAAAATGTAGAGAATTAATTTTTCCGAAAAGTGTCAATTTTGCGGTCAAGAATGCGATCGCAAATCTGCTATGCGGACCGCATTCTTGCCGCAAAGCTTTCCAGAAAGTCTCCCAAAAATCGTGTTGAAAATGCGGTCGATATGCGATCACATAGTGAATCTGCGGTGCACTTTGCGACCGCGGATCAAGAATGCGGACCGCATATTGGTCGCATTCTGTAACAGAACTTGAGTCATTTTTGAGGCCATTCTGCGGTCACTATGCGGACCGCATTCTTGATCTGCGGTCGCAAAGTGCACCGCAGATTCGCCCCGGCCCAGATTTTTGTAACATTTTTACCCGATCTCTTCTTTAATATAACACCTTTCACCCTCATTTTCTCATATCATCTTACCAAAATTAGAGAGAGAATAGTGGGGTATTAGAGAGAGAAGTTCTTCATCTTTAAAGATTGTTCCAACCACCTAATTCCAAGGGATCCTAGGGCAAGGATTCAACTTCCCCAATCTTTTCAAGGTAAAAACCCTAACTATTTTATTTGATTTTCAGTTTTAAATTGGGTAAAGAGAGGTTTGCATATAATAGCTTTTGAAAATAGAATTTTTACACTCATGCATGATTATTGAACTTGATTTCTAGTAAAAAGAAGTGAGTAGAAGTAAGAGTCTTCAAGAACAAGGTTGGCAAGAGTGGGATATCTTGGGTAAGCATAAAGTAGGAAGAAAACTCATCACCGGGTATGTATGGCTAATTTTGATTCTTGTGAAATCGCCTATATGTGTGAAGTTTGTTTGGTTCGTGTTAAATTGACAAATTGTGTGAAATTCTTGATGTTGTTGTTGGATATTCAAAGTTTGTTGTTGAGCTATGAGGGATGTAAAATGAGAGTTTAATTTGGTAAAAGAATTGTGCATAATGGCTATAATGGCATATGTGGTACTTTGTGGAAAAGAAACGAAACACTTGAGGATTGGTAAGTCATTGAACAATACGGTATGAATACTCTGGATTTTTGGAACATTTGTAACTTGATTGTGATATTGGCTTGAGAAGTAATTGTGAACATGAACCAACCTGTAAGTTGCTTATTTGAACTTGTTGAAATTGTGTGAAATGCCTTATCCGCTGTTTGTACTTGCTGTGTTTTAAAACTGTACGGTGGGATCGGGTTGCGCGCCGCAACATGAAGAAATAAGGTGTGGGTTGGGGTGATAAGGGTGGCCGAGGTAATAAGGGTGGTCAAGGGTAATAAGGATGGAAAGCGATCGAAATCGCTATTGAAAATTGATATAAAAATCAATAAATGTGAAATTGTGAAAGGAGACAGCAGGGAGAGTTTGCAACCTATGGGGCACTGATTGCCCCTTTGTTTGACTACTTGTGCTTTACATGATTGATTGATTATTGTTAAATTGATTGATCGTAGAAAGTGCTTTGTGTTGAGAATTATTTGAAATGAGGAAAATGTGGAAACATGGTTGGCTCTGGCTTAATTAATTGTTGATGTAATTCAATGGCTTGAGTTTACTTGGGACAAAGTTTGTCCATACATGCCAGTACAATTCAAGTGTACTGATGTCCCTTTTGCCGGGGACGCTACATTCGTGTTATGATTGTAGGTGGATCAGTAGCAGGCACTTCAACTCATCGGCAGTAGTATCCTTCTCCTTCCACCGCCCGTTTTGGTGAGCCCCTTTCTTCCTTGGGGCCCTGTGTGGTTCATGCCACTTTTGTTTAGATTTCATTTTGGTTTTGTAAGGTATAGCCGGAGCCTTGTTACCGGCAAGTATTGTATTCCCTTTTATTGTATCCTAGAGGCTCTGTAGACATGTAAACTGTGGGACTCCAGTCTTATGTATATGTATTGTGTTATGTCGGGCGTTGTAAAAATTGTAAATTTGTTAATGAATCACTCGTATGGTTTTATTTGTTTAATGTGAAGTCATTCATAATTAGTAAGATATTTGGTAAATGAAAAACAATCAGCACAAGGGTAATGCGTGGGAATGAAAGGCACCCAGGTCCGCTTGACTGGGGCAACCCGGTCAGGCGCCGGTCATGTTCCCCGATTTGGGGCGTGACAAACTTGGTATCAGTGCCTATGGTTTTTAAAGTGTCCTAGGATGTCTCGGAGCCGTGTCTAGTAGTGCCCTTCTTATAGGTGTGTTGTCGACCACATCATATAAGTTGGGGGCTACATGGGCATTTAGGAATTTATCTATTTCTTTGTTAATCTATATCGTGCGGTAAAGTACAATATGGAAATATATGTGTCTAATTCGCGCCTTGTTCCCAAATTTTCAGAATATGGCACCTAAGAAGAAGGCTAGACTCGGCCTTAGGGCCAATGCCGGCCCAAGTGCAGCTGTTAATCATGTACCCGATGCCGTGGGAGAGAATGACCCACCGGTCCCGAATTTGCCTGGCCCATCTGTTCAAAACCCAAGTGTCCCTATTCCAGCCGCGGCAGAGGATGCCACCATTCCTCCTGCCAGTGTTCCTGACTCAGATACAGTTCCCGCTCCGGGCTCTAGTATCTCTAATGAAGATCTTAGGGGAGCTATTCATATGTTAACACAGTTAGTGGCCGCCCAGGCCCATAGATCCCATAATGCCCCTGCATCCCCCAACGGACAGGGAGATTCCTTTGGCTCCAGAGTCCACCAGTTTTTGCGATTGGCCCCTACAGAATTTTCAGGTACCGATCCAGATGCTGACCCACAGGAATTCCTTGATGAGATATACAAGACCCTCAGAGTGATGAAGGCTACAGATATAGAGGGGGTAGAGTTGGCCTCTTACAGGCTGAAGGGAGCGGCACGTTCATGGTTCGAAATGTGGGAGGATTCCCGTGAGGAAGGAGGCCCTCCGGCCAGATGGGATGAGTTCGTGGATGCATTTATGGACCACTTCTTACCTGCTGAGGCAATGGCAGCCCGTGCCACTGAGTTCGAGGTTCTCAAACAGGGCGGTATGAGTGTTTGGGAGTATCACATGGAGTTCGTAAGGTTGTCCAAGTACGCTCCTCATTTAGTGTCGACCATGGATGCCCGGGTTCGACGGTTTGTTCAGGGCCTTAGCCCTTCGGTAGTGAATGAGGCCGCCACAACAGCTTTACACTCGGATATGAACTATGGGAGGATTGTGGGGTTTGCTCAGGCCACAGAGGCTAGGAAATTAAAGATTTGTGCGGAAAGAGAGAGTAACAGCAAGGCCCGGTCAACGGGTCATTCGGGGAGATCACTTCTAGGGAGAGGGTCATCAAGGCCATCCCAGTCATATGGCCAGTCCTCAGTGAGTGCACCACCATCTGTGCACAGCCATCAGCTGGGTAGTCATTCGAGACCAGGTTCAGATAGCAAGAGGTCTCTCCAGTCTGGTCGTCCTGGGGTGAGATCCCAGCAACAGGGGAGACCTACATGCCCCAAGTGTGGGAGATTTCATACAGAGACTTGCTACCTTGACCTTCCGGTATGCTTCGGGTGCGGGGTGAGAGGTCACATTCAACGAGACTGTCGTGCACCCCGTCAGGGTATAGGTAGGGGATCTGCTCAGTCATCCGGTTCTTCAGCTGCTACATCATCAGCGCGTACTCCAGCAGCAGCAGGGCGTGGTGCAGCTAGGGGTGGAGCTCGGGGTAGGGGTGGACCTAGCCGATTCTATGCATTGAGTGGCCGCCAAAATGCCGAGGCTTCTCCAGATATTGTTACAGGTATCCTGTCTGTTCGGACTATTGATTGCTATGCCCTTATTGATCCGGGGTCCTCCTTGTCTTATGTTACTCCATTCATTGCTTCAAGTTTTGGGATAGAACCCGAACAGCTTCGTGAGCAGTTCTCTGTGTCGACTCCAGTTGGTGATTCTATTACAGCCTCACGAGTCTATAGGAATTGTGTTGTTACGGTGGGTGGTCGTGATACCACAACCAATCTTATTGAGCTTGGGATGGTAGATTTTGATGTAATTATGGGGATGGATTGGCTCTATTCGTGCTTTGCCAAAGTTGACTGTCGAACGAGAGTTATGAGGCTCGAGTTCCCTAACGAGCCAGTTATTGAATGGAGAGGAAATGGTGTAGTGCCAAGAGGTAGGTTTATTTCCTACCTTAAGGCTTCGAAGATGATTAAGAAAGGGTGTATCTATCACCTGGTTCGGGTAACGGACACCACCTCAGAGGTGCCTACCCTCGAGTCCGTGCCAATTGTGAATGAATTTCCTGAAGTGTTTCCAGATGAGCTTCCAGGCATTCCGCCGGATAGGGAGATTGACTTTGGGATCGATGTATTGCCGGATACTCAGCCAATATCCATTCCACCATATAGAATGGCACCAGCAGAGTTAAGGTAGCTAAAGGAGCAGCTGAGGGATTTATTAGAGAAAGGGTTCATACGACCGAGTGTGTCGCCGTGGGGTGCTCCGGTTCTCTTTGTCAGAAAGAAGGATGGGACACTTCGAATGTGTATTGATTATCGGCAGCTCAACAAAGTCACCATCAAGAATAAATATCCTTTGCCTCGAGTGGATTATCTGTTTGACCAATTGCAGGGAGCGAAGTTCTTCTCAAAGATTGATTTACGGTCTGGGTACCACCAGTTGAAAATTAGGGAGCAGGATATTCCTAAGACCGCTTTCAGAACTCATTATGGTCACTTCGAGTTTTTGGTCATGTCTTTTGGGCTAACCAATGCCCCAGCAGTTTTCATGGACCTTATGGATCGTGTTTTCAAGCCATTCCTAGATTCCTTTGTGATTGTATTCATTGATGACATCCTCATCTACTCTCAAAGCAGAGAAGATCATGCCGTTCACCTCAGAGCAGCATTGCAGACCCTTCATCAGCATCAATTGTATGCCAAGTTCTCAAAATGTGAGTTTTGGTTGGAGTCCGTAGCCTTTCTAGGGCATGTTATTTCCAGTGAGGGAATTCAGGTGGATCCTCAGAAGATTGCGGCAGTGAAAGATTGGCCTAGACCCACGACCCCGACAGAGATACGTAGCTTCTTGGGTTTGGCAGGGTACTATCGGAGGTTTGTAGAGGGATTCTCAACCCTCGCTTCCCCATTGACAAAACTGACGCAGAAGGCAGTTAAGTTCCAGTGGTCCGAAGCATGTGAGAAAAGTTTCCAAGAATTGAAGTCAAGATTGACCTCGGCACCAGTATTGGCCTTGCCAGAAGGCACAGAGGGATTTGTGGTTTATTGTGATGCCTCCAGGGTTGGTTTGGGATGTGTATTGATGCAGCACGGGAAAGTCATATCTTACGCTTCCAGGCAACTCAAGAATTACGAGAAGAATTATCCGACGCATGATTTGGAACTTGCAGCTGTTGTGTTTGCTTTGAAAATATGGCGGCACTATCTTTATGGAGTTCATGTGGATGTGTTTTCAGATCACAAGAGCCTCCAGTATTTGTTCAAGCAGAAGGAGCTAAATCTGAGACGGCGGCGGTGGTTAGAATTGCTCAAGGACTATGATATGAACATATTGTACCATCCAGGAAAGGCAAATGTGGTAGCCGACGCTCTTAGTCGAAAATCCATGGGTAGTTTGGCTCATTTGGGTGTGAATCAGAGACCCCTGGATCGAGAGGTTTACCAATTAGCCAGTTTGGGGGTTCGTATCTCGGCGTCAGACGAGGGGGATATTTTGGTGCATAATGGAGCAGAATCATCATTGGTCGCGGAAATCAAGGAAAAACAGTTCATGGATCCAGCATTGGTTCGGGTAAAGGAAGCGGTCATGAATAACAAGACCTCAGCATTTGTACTCAGCAGTTGAAGATTGTGTATTGCGGTGTCAAGATAGGCTATGTGTTCCGGATGTGGACGAGCTTCGGGAAAGGGTAATGGCAGAGGCTCATATTTCCAGGTATTCGGTACACCCAAGTTCCACGAAAATGTATCATGACCTTAAGGAGATTTATTGGTGGAACGGTATGAAAAGGGATGTAGCAAGCTTTGTAGCTAAATGTCCGAACTGTCAACAAGTGAAGGCCGAGCATCAACAGCCCGGTGGATTAACTCAGCTTATAGAAATACCAAGGTGGAAATGGGAGATGATCAATATGGATTTCGTGGTAGGGTAACCTCGCACTCAGCGTAAGTTTGACTCAATATGGGTGATAGTGGATCGACTCACCAAATCAGCTCACTTCCTGCCTATCAAGTCCAGTGATACTGCGAAGCAATATGCAAGATTGTACATCAAGGAGATAGTAAGACTTCATGGCACTCCACTTTCTATTATCTCGGATCGCGGGGCTCGGTTCACAGCTAACTTTTGGAAGAAGTTTCAGCAAGGTTTGGGAACTCAGGTGAATCTCAGCACAGCTTTCCATCCGCAGACCGACGGTCAGGCCGAGCAGACCATTCAGACGCTTGAAGATATGTTACGGGCTTGTGTCTTAGATTTTAATGGTAATTGGGTCACTTGAACCTTTCTTGATAAATGAAATCCTTATAAATATTCGCGTGTTAAATAAACAACTAATAGTAAGTGTAGATTGGTAATGGTTTGTTGAGTGTACATGGTGTTAAAATGGTTAAATAAGGTAAGAATTCATTGAAGTGACTAGTTTTTGTGCAACTGTAACAATGTGATAGAATATGTGCCGTCGTTGAGGTAAGAAAGTGTATACCAGTTGTGGGAAAAATTGTATTTGTGTATTGTTGTTTGGTAACGTGTTTCGGGGGCCCTCTGACAGGTGGATATGTCCATAATACAAAGGAAACTCTGGCAAAATTTTGATGGTTTCATATCATGTCTTTCAAAACCAACTCATTTATTTCAAAATCCTCATTCGAGGACGAATGATCTTAAGGGGGGAAGGATGTAAGGCCCCGTAAAATTTTTGTGCATAAAACCTAGTAGTTATAGTGTCATGGTCCGAATAATGTGTTAGGAATGTAGAGAATTAATTTTTCCGAAAAGTGTCAATTTTGCGGTCAAGAATGCAACCGCAAATCTGCTATGCGGACCGCATTCTTGCCGCAAAGCTTTCCAGAAAGTCTCCCAAAAATCGTGTTGAAAATATGGTCGATATGCGATCGCATAGTGAATCTGCGGTGCACTTTGCCACCGCAGATCAAGAATGCGGACCGCATATTGGTCGCATTCTGTAACGGAACTTGAGTCATTTTTGAGGCCATTCTGCGGTCACTATGCGGACCGCATGTTGATTCTGCGGTCGCAAAGTGCACCGCAGATTCGCCCCGGCCCAGATTTTTGTAACATTTTTACCCGATCTCGTCTTTAATATAACACCTTTCACCCTCATTTTCTCATATCATCTTACCAAAATTAGAGAGAGAATAGAGGGGTTTTAGAGAGAGAAGTTTTTCATCTTTAAAGATTGTTCCAACCACCTAATTCCATAGGATCCTAGGGCAAGGATTCAACTTCCCCAATCTTTTCAAGGTAAAAACCCTAACTATTTTCTTTGATTTTCAGTTTTAAATTGGGTAAATAGAGGTTTGCATATAATAGCTTTTGAAATAGAATTTTTACACTCATGCATGATTATTGAACTTGATTTCTAGTAAAAAGAAGTGAGTAGAAGTAAGAGTCTTCAAAGACAAGGTTGGCAAGAGTAGGATATCTTGGGTAAGCATAAAGTAGGAAGAAAACTTGTCACCAGGTATGTATGGCTAATTTTGATTCTTGTGAAATCGCCTATATGTGTGAAGTTTGTTTGGTTCGTGTTAAATTGACAAATTGTGTGAAATTCTTGATGTTGTTGTTGGATATTCAAAGTTTGTTGTTGAGCTATGAGGGATGTAAAATGAGAGTTTAATTTGGTAAAAGAATTGTGAATAATGGCTATAATGGCATATGTGGTACTTTGTGGAAAAGAAACGAAACACTTGAGGATTGGTAAGTCATTGAACAATATGGTATGAATACTCTTGATTTTTGGAACATTTGTAACTTGATTGTGATATTGGCTTGAGAAGTAATTGTGAACATGAACCAACCTGTAAGTTGCTTATTTGAACTTGTTGAAATTGTGTGAAATGCCTTATCTGTTGTTTGTACTTGTTGTGTTTTAAAACTGTACGGTGGGATCGGGTTGCGCGCCGCAACATGAAGAAATAAGGTGTGGGTTGGGGTGATAAGTGTGGCCGAGGTAATAAGGGTGGTCAGGGGTAATAAGGATGGAAAGCGATCGAAATCGCTATTGAAAATTGATATAAAAATCAATAAATGTGAAATTGTAAAAGGAGACAGCAGGAGAGTTTGCAACCTGTGGGGCACCGATTGCCCCTTTGTTTGACTACTTGTGCTTTACGTGATTGATTGGTTATTGTTAAATTGGTTGATCGTAGAAAGTGCTTTGTGTTGAGAATTATTTGAAATGAGGAAAATGTGGAAACATGGTTGGCTGGCTTAATTAATTGTTGATGTAATTCAATGGCTTGAGTTTACTTGGGACAAAGTTTGTCCATACATGCCGGTACAATTCAAGTGTACTGACGTCCCTTTTGCCGGGGACGCTACATTCGTGTTATGATTGTAGGTGGATCAGTAGCAGGCACTTCAGCTCATCGGCAGTAGTATCCTTCTCCTTCCACCGCCCGTTTTGGTGAGCCCCTTTCTTCCTTGGGGCCCTGTGTGGTTCATGCCACTTTTGTTTAGATTTCATTTTGGTTTTGTAAGGTATAGCCGGAGCCTTGTTACCGGCAAGTATTGTATTCCCTTTTATTGTATCCTAGAGGCTCTGTAGACATGTAAACTGTGGGACTCCAGTCTTATGTATATGTATTGTGTTATGTCGGGCGTTGTAAAAATTGTAAACTTGTTAATGAATCACTCGTATGGTTTTATTTGTTTAATGTGAAGTCATTCATGATTAGTAAGAAATTTGGTAAATGAAAAACAATCAGCATAGGGGTAACGCGTGGGAATGAAAGGCACCCAGGTCCGCTTGACTGGGGCAACCCGGTCAGGCGCCGGTCATGTTCCCCGATTTGGGGTGTGACAGGAGCCTCCCTCTTTCTTACCGTGGTTTGATGCAATAGTCGGAACAAAATCAACTCTTAGGCAAACCTCGATGACGGGCTCTATCTTCAGCTCCGGGCTTCTAGGGGTGTGACCGTGAGATGATCTTTTGATGTATAACTCGAGTTTCTGGATTCACTAGACACATATAGTATATATGTTTCTTAGAGCGAAAGGTGACGGGGAGTGATGAGAAACGATCTTGAACTTCTATTTCCTTCGGCATCCCCGAGAATGGTTGTGAGCTGTTAAGGTGCGCTATGTGTACCGTTACTGTAGATTCCATTATTTACTGCGGTGGTTGGCTCCCTTTATTGTACCCTCTATGCTCTTATAAAAGTTTGCTTCTTCCCATTTGGATCCCATTCAACACCTTTTTGTGAAGTCCGTTTTTCCCCTATTCCTTTCTTTCTTCCTGGGAGCACGACCTTCCCCACTTTCCTCTTCTCTTGGACCTTTTCAAGGATGGCAAACAATTCTACTACTACTTCACATGATATTGCGAGCTTGCCCTCTTCGTTCTTCTCTTAAGGTGAAATGACGGCTCTTTCCCATGCCGCGGAGTGCATCCCGGGACCCTTCGCAATGACTTTAGATTTCAGGGTCGAGAGACCCTTCTTGAGATCCGGATTCCATTAACCTGTAACTCAATATACCAGTTCCATAATGGATAAAGGGAGAGTAAGGGTCGATTGCTGCTGGAGGAATGTCGTGCTTGTTGAGATTCCTACTCAGAATGAAGGCATTATAACTTATAAGGATGTCTTTCTGAGCATGTATACCTACCCATTTACTTTAGGATTAGTGGGACTGTCTTTGCCCCTGATAGACCCTGTGGTTCTCAATTTCGGCCAGAGTAACCAGATAACTCTAGGTAAGATCCATCCTTCGTTCTGGCGTGTGATTTATATGATTACGCATTATTCGAGCATGATAGAGGGGATGCCCTTGACTTGTAATCACTTGATCCAGATGTACAACCCTCGCTTCTTTTGTAGAGGACTAATCAAGCTTCGCCATCTCTAAGAACGTGATTTTTTCCCTATATGAATTACTCCCATAAATTCAAGAAAAAATAAATTTTCTCCATTGTTTGCAATTTCGTAGATTTTTCTTGCATTTTTGTTAACTGTTTGCATTTGTCTGTGTACGTTTATTTTATTTAATTCGTGAAACAAAAATACAAAAATATGTTGCATTTGCATTTAGGATTTAATTTTACATTTGTTAGACTAATAAGCAAATTAGTTATTTTATAAAAAATAGAAAAATTAATCACAAAAAAAGGTTAGGATTGGTTATAGCTGAGTACAAGCAAGATGTTCAGGTTCCATATTTATTTTGTTGAAAGTTATTGTTCTAGTTCGTTCTATATTTCCTTTAATTTATTATATACTGTTGCATAGTATATTATATATGCACAACTGCAGCCTCGTCACAACCTCGTCGAGGTTAGGCTTGTCACTTACCAGTACATGGGGTTTGTTGTACTGATACTGCACTCTACACTTTCTGTGCAGATTTTGGAGCTGGTTGTGGCTGATCGAGAGGCCTATTGCAGTGTCACGACCCAAAATCCCAACCCGGTCGTGATGGCGCCTCTCGTGAAGACGAGGCTAGCCAACAACCCCAAATCATCTCCTTAACAGATATCAAATATAAATGAATAGAAAATATAGCTCCTTGGCATTAAAACCATTAATTTCATCCCAATACAACCCGACCGGGGTGCCACAAGTCACGAGCATCAAATGAGTAAAGGCGCTTCTACTGACCAACAATTTATAGATAAATACAAGATAAAAATTGGAATACAAGGATGAAGTAAGGTGCCACGAACACTAGCGGTCACCTGGCTCAACTACCAACATAACGTCTTTTGCCCTGCTAATAACCCGCTAACGGGTGAACAATACCTGCAACTGCAAGCAAGGTGTAGGGAGTACAGTGAGTACTACCAACTCAGCGGTAATAAAAGAGAATAATAACTGAGCGATATGAAAACACGTGTGGGAACACCAAAATGCTATACAAGATAGTACAATCCCTTTGAGAACAAAAGTCGTAACACTGTGAAAATTCTTTAGAAAATCTCAAGATCAGTCAAAAATCTTTTTTTTAATCTCTTTTAAAAATATCCCCTTTCTCTTTTCCAACAGCCAAGCATATGAATACTATATCAGATAGAGCAAGTCCGCTCACAAAATGGCCCCTTGGGCACATCATTCATTAACATATAACACCAGGGTATCTGGTCAACTAGAGCAAATCTGCTCATAAATCAGCCCCTTAGGCACAAAACTCCTTAACATATTATACCAGGGTATCTGGTCAACAAGGAAAGTAACAGTATGTATGCTAATGATATATGAGTGCTAAATATCATTCCATGTAGTACAAACAGGAGTAAATGCGTGAATGCAATGCAACGCATATGTTCGCTGCGGCGTGCAGCCCGATCCATTTGGGTACCCACGCTCACTAGGGGTATGTACAAACTCCGGAGGGGCTCCTACAGCCCAAACACAATAATACTGCGGTGTGTAGTCCGATCCATATACTACTGCATCGTGCAGTCCAATCCATGCAATATGCTACCGCGGCGTGCAATCCGATCCATGCATGTATATGCATATGCTCACATATCACTCAAGGCCTGAAAGCCCCCTCAAATCACTCCCTATGCTCTCACATATGGCCTTCAGCTCCAATCAGTCCAAAATTAGTCAAAAAGCCCCTCAGGCATCAGTGAAACAATAATACTCATCTCAAATGATAGTTCAAATATCGTTTAAAACTCCAAGTTTGAGTGAAATATTGCTGAGTTCATAAATAGTGTAAATCACAAGGATTGAGTTCAAATCATATTTTATTTAGTGAGGGAAACAGTGACGATAGATCAGGTTAATAAAGTAATAAGCCCCAAGTATGGCAATGATCCCAAATCATAATGATAACAACAAACTGTTTGCAAATACGCGATAAAAACCAACAATCGGGACGGACCAAGTCACGATCCCCAATGGTTCTTTACCCCACACTCAGGTCCAGCGTGCAAGTCACCTCAATACAGTAGTAAGATGTGCAAATCCGTGGTTTCAAACCCTCAGGATATCATTCCCCAGTATTACTCACCTAAAGCCGGCGAGAATTCTAGCCCACGACACATTTTCCACTCACACCGGCCTCCACGCATGTCCAATCTATCCAAAATTATAACGAATACATCATAATATGCTAATGGGACATAACCCAATCAAAAAAACTCGAAAAATACCCAATAATACGAAATTGGCAAAACCCGAGCCCAGGGCCCACAACACAAAAAATTCTGAAATTCACATATTCAGAATCCTCGTCTCACCACGAGTCCGTACATACCAAGAACTCCCAATTCGGACCACAAATGGTCCTTCAAATCCTAAATTTAAGGTTTTTGCTCCAAGCCCTATTTTCTTGATTTTTAGCCATAAATTCATGAATTCCATGAATGATTCTTGTATAAAAACATGTAATTAACTCATAAAACTTACCTCCATCGATTCCTAGTCGAAACCCCTTCAATCCCGTTCAAAAGCTCTCAAAAATGGTTGAAAATGGTGAAGAAATGACCAAACTTGCGGATATGCTGCCATTATTCGGAATCACTGTTCATGCGAGGTACTGTTCACCCGCGTCGGGCACTGTTCACAGTACTATACATATCTACTATTCACGGGGTTAATGTTTACAGCATTGTTCATTGCAGCAGCTTTTTCTCTAAAATGCTGCACATGAATTTTTTACTAAAATAGCTCTAACTCCATCATACGATCTCGAAATTAGACGATTCATTTTTCTATGGCTCCATAATTTTGATAAGGATCTAGTGGTTCAAACAAAACCGAATTTGGGGCTCATTTTCTCACTTCAATACCAATTTCGCTTGTTAAACAATTAACTCACATATCGCATCAAAACCCAATCGCGACTTGATGAAATTAAACCAAAATTTCCAGATCAGTTCTATAATTCATGATTTAAATTCTCGAAGTCTCGAAATCAAATTGGGATCTCTAGAACTAAAAATAGACCTTTGGATCATTATATTTATGCTCAAAACGGCAAAAATGTTCCAAAAATGACCCGTTGGACATCCGAAACACACCCGAGACACCCGAGACGTCAACCAAATATAAAGACATGATCTATTACCTCATTCCAACTTGCTCGAATCATAAAATCATTATCGTTAACATCAAAATCGTCCGTTTTCAGCAAATTCAACCTTAAGTTTAACTATAACTTTCAAAATTATTTTTCAATCAAAAACTCGACCAAACAATGTCCGAATGATCTGAAACTTTGCGGACATATCCAACACTACCTAACAAAGCTTCTGAAACTGTTAAAATTTTATTCCGTCTTCCGGATCAAAATCTCGCCTATCAACCGGAATTTGCCAAAATTCAACCTTCGCCAATTCAAGCCTATTTCTACACCGGACTCCAAATTAAATTTTGATTTCACTCCTAAGTCACATTTCATCATTCAAAGCTAACAGAATCATCGGAATTTGATTTCGAGCCCTCTAACTCATAAGTCAACATCCAGTTGACTTTTCCAACTTAAACCTTCTTAAAAGAGACTAAGTGTCTCATTTCTTACCAAAATTACTCAAATTAAATTCTAATGCACCCGAAACTGATAATGAAACATAAGGCAACACAATATGGGAAGAACAGGGCGGTAATACCTGAGGCGACAGGTTGGGTCGTCATATTCTCCCCAACTTAAACAAACGCTCGTCCTCGAGCGGACCCAGAGTTGTTCTAGAAGTTCACCAATAGCTGAATTACTTTACCGTGCATATAACCCGGGGTGATCCCACATCACCCAATCTCATATAGGCCCGACATCACAATATAGCTTAAATTTCACAATCCATCTAGTCCATAAACCATAGAACTACATTTCACCTTCTGAAATCTTACACAAGATCAGAACCTCACATTTTTACTCAGAATAAACTCGAACCAGCTGTATTAACCCATACCCGCAACCTCGGCTACGATCATATGATATACAACATAACTTAAACATATGCAGCAATAACTTCCATCCATAACAGCTGCCCATGACAACCAAATATCGATAGAAAACCCTTTTATTAGCTAGAGTCTTATTCCAACACTTTCATATATTGCCAATGGTAAATAAAACACGTGTTAAATCATATCCATTCCTCAGGTCACCCATACACGAAGCCATTTTCTTCTTGAATAATACCACAACATATTTCCGGGCCAAGCATCAATATAAACTCTCTAGTAAGTCAAAATCACATCTGTTCGCGTTCATTAATGACTCCAACAATTATCTCGAATAAAACACACCACTCTGGTGATATGGCACCTCATCACATGACTAAGCCACAACTTTCCTAATCCACGCACCATCAAGGAATAGTCTGAACATACTCAAATCGGAACAAATGACCAAACGGAAGAGCTGTACCTTAAGCTCATCAATACCATTACAACACAAGACTGAGATCCCGTTTCACATTCTAGAAATAGAACACCTAAATCTATACCAAAAGGTGATAATTAATTCTCAATTTACCGAGCAACACTCAATTACTCTTCTCGACTTTCTCTACGAGTACTCACTAGGAGCATGCCACATGTACCTATATCCAATAATTACTGACATCTCATAGCACAGAAAAGAAACTCACAGCTCCCCCAAATCATTAACAAGTCCAAAAGCAATCGAATCAACCTATCCCCCAACCATACAACTCGGGACTAACCAAGCTAACTCAAGCTAATTACGCAGCCAATCAGCTTATCAATAAATTCATTATCAAGAAGCCTGAAGTTGCTCCTTCTACTACTATAAATCATGTCAGAACTATAAGATATAGTGTCTGACATTAAATAAATACCAACATCCCCAATTTCATCCGGCGACATACCCGGCCACAAGGAATGCATCCAAAAAGTCCCTCAATACCGGAACTGAATCAATGGTAGAAAACTTATGTGCTAGCATCCGCCTTAAGGACTTATTTAAGAAAGACGATCCTTCCCAGTCATCCACTGGTCTGTGGGACACAACCATTCTGCTAGAACATAGTCCGATGCTTCTTACCACGCAACCTGTGGCAATTCTGGTGTAGCCCCTAATAAAATAGTTCAAAATTACCTAACACTAAGGAAACCATTCTGAATTCCAACATCACAACATAACCTGTATATCAAAACTCCATATAACAACAAATCATCATACCTGATCCAAGTTTCTACTGTGCAAATACATGCACACATCTGATACCCAATTATTCCACGACAGATACTTAATATATACCTGTGCTACCAAGCAAACCCGAATACCCCTAGTGGTTATAACAAGAATATGCCGCAATACAACGGAAATATAACCAGTTTAATCACATTACCTTTTTTCTGAGACATTTATTCTCATCAAATCACTTCCACTTAGAAATATCATTCTCCCTAATCATCTGAAGATTGTTTATCTAATAATTTAGAAGTAATCACTACACATCACATGTTATGCATGACATAAACAGGTCTTGTTCAAATTCTTACAATATTGACTCGACAGATGAGATCTGTATTCATTTATAACCACTGCCGAAACAATGATTCATTAAGCCTACACTCTTGGCATGAACTATCACCTTATTGTGAGCCAAACAATGGTCTTAGCTCTTTAATTTTACTTCACATACTTAGATTGCACTGATCTTAAATGAAATGATCTCGTCTTACCCAGTACGAACTGTTTGGGCAATAAGCAACTCCAGACATAAGTATATGTCGCATGTGAGGCCCCAATGTGCCAAATAGGCTATCAATTCAAAGGCAATACAAAAGAAAACAATCTTTGGAAGGGATCATCAAATCATACGCACTAATATAGACTTTTTTGAGAAAACAGGAAGCAAGTCATACAAAATAGTATATAGAAAACTATGCTTAATATCACACTGTTGCGGCGTGCAACCCTATCCAGATCATACCCATGGCGGCGTGCCACCCGATCCACATATAGATCTCACATAAGGACATACACATCGAGCCAAATTTGCTCGTTATAACCAAATATTGTATATCGGTCATATGCATGTTAGGTGCATAATATCATTCCTGGGGGATATGTAGCATTATAAACTACAAAACTCAAGCCAATTCAGGTGATGTACAATTTGAATTTCAAGAGCCAAGGTGCTCATATAATATCATTCCTACGCGGATTCTCAACATATAACAATTTATCAAGTCGTCTCACCTTTCACACAGCGCAATGAATCAATACGCGAAATATCTGTCAAAGAAACATCAACCGAATTACTCCTCCATGAGGACCGCGTTACAAAAATGCACACATCCGGCCAGATATAGAGCCATTATTCACATTAAATATATCCATCGACTTCAAGCCAATTCTGATCACACTGAACTAATCTGATAACCTTTCAAAAGGTCCGTAATGACTTTTAAATTTTTTTTCATAAGGCACTAAACAACCATCACAATTGGGGTAATATCCCCTAGTTCACAACCCAATATGCCAAGTGCCTTCTAGGCATGATTATTTAATTTAACGACATCATCACAACCTTCATACTTGGTTTACATCATTAACCAATCAAGTGATCACATGCCATACTTATATAATATTCCCGTGGGACACACTCCCACAACCTACCGTAAGAATATCCTGATCGTACTGTCATGCCCCAAATCGAGGGACATGACCGGCGCCTGACCGGGTTGCCCCAGTCAAGCGGACCTGGGTGCCTTTCATTCCCACGCGTTACCCCTGTGTTGACTGTTTCTCATTAACCAAATATATTACTAATCATAATTGATTTCACATTAAACAAATAAAACAATACGAGTGATTCGTTAACAAGATTTCAATTTTTTACAACGCCCGACATAACACAATATATATACATAAGACTGGAGTCCCACAGTTTACATGTCTACAGAGCCTCTAGGATACAAAAGGGAAATACAATACTTGCCGGTAACAAGGCTCCGGCTATACCTTACAAACCAAAATGAAATCTAAACAGAAGTGGCATGAACCACACAAGGCCCCGAGGAAGAAAGGGGCTCACCAAAGACGGGCAGTGGAGGATGAAAGATACTACTGCCGATGAGCTGAAGTGCCTGCTACCGATCCACCTACAATCATGACACGAATGTAGCGCCCCCGGCAAAAGGGACGTCAGTACACTTGAATTGTACTGGTATGTATGGACAAACTTTGTCCCAAGTAAACTCAAGCCATTTAATTACATCAACAATTAATTAAGCCAGCCAACCATGTTTCCACATTTTCCTTATTTCAAATAATTCTCACACAAAACACTTTCTACGATCAACCAATTTAACAATAACCAATCAATCACGTAAAGCACAAGTAGTCAAACAAAGGGGCAATCAGTGCCCCACAGGTTGCAAACTCTCCTGCTATCTCCTTTCACAATTTCACATTATTGATTTATGTATCAATTTTCAATAGCGATTTCGATCGCTTTCCATCCTTATTGCCCCCGACCACCCTTATTACCTCGGCCACCCTTATCACCCCAACCCACACCTTATTTCACCACGTTGCGGCGCGCAACACGACCCCGCCTTACAGGTTGAAAACACAACAATTTCAAACAGCAGATAAGGTACTACACACAATTTCAACAAGTTCAAATAAGTCACTTACACATTGGTTCATGTTCTCAATTTCTTCTCAAGCCAATATCAAAACCAAGTTACAAGTATTCCAAAATCGAAAATGCCCACATAATCATGTTCAACAATTTACCACAATTAAGGTGTTTCAAATTCCTTCCACAATAGGCCAAATATACCATCACAATGGTTGTTCCCAATTCTTTACCAATCTCGATTACCTTTTTATCTTTCCATTCATATTTCATACCACACCACACGTAGTTCAACATTAATCAAATGCTCAACAAGGAAATCAAACAATTACGTAAAATTTCTCAATTTGACACATGCCAAAACAATTCGCACACATTTTGGGCGATTTTACAAGAATCAAAATTAGCCATACATACCTGGTGATGATCTTTCTTCCTACTTTATGTTTACCCAAGATATCCTACTCTTGCCAACCTTGTTCTTGAAGACTCTTACTTCTACTCACTTCTTTTTACTAGAAATCAAGTTCAATAATCATGCATGAGTGTAAAAATTCTATTTTCAAAAGCTATTATATGCAAACCTCTCTTTACCCAATTAAAACTGAAAATCAAAGAAAATAGTTAGGGTTTTTACCTTGAAAATATTGGGGAAGTTGAATCCTTGCCCTAGAATCCCTTGGAATTAAGTAGTTGGAACAATCTTTGAAGATGAAGAACTTCTCTCTCTAAAAACCCTCTCTTCTCTCTCTAATTTATGTGAGATGATATGATAAAATGAAGAAGAAAGGTGTTATATTAAAGAAGAGATCGGGTCAAAATGTTACAAAAATCTGGGCCGGGGTCAAATATGCGGTCACTATGCGACCGCAGAATCCACATGCGGTCCGCAAAGTGACCGCAAAATGGCCTCAAAGTTATGCAGGTTCTGTTAAGGAATGCGGTCACTATGCGGACCGCATGTTGATTCCGCGGTCGCAAAAGTGCACCGCAGATTTGACATGCGATCGCATATCGACCGCACTTTTGACACGATTTTGGGCAACTCACTGGAACGTTTTGCGGCAAGAATGCGGTCCGCATGTCAGTTTTGCGATCGCATTCTTGACCGCAAATTGAACACTTTTCGTAAAAATTAATTCTCTACATTTTTGAAACTTAAATCACTACCAAGGGTCCGAACCGCGGCGAGCAAGCTCGCCGCGAAGAATTCTACGCATTCCTAACACATTATTCGGACCATGACACCACAGCCTACTAGGTTTTATGCACAAAAATTTTACGGGGCCTTACATCCTCCCCCCTTAAGATCATTCGTCCTCGAATGAGGATTTTGAAATAAATGAGTTGGTTTTGAAAGACATGATATGCAACCATCAAAAATTTGACTAACTCTTATATTTTAGAAAAATTTCGCCAGAGTTTCCTTTGTATTATGGACATATCCACCTGTCAGAGGGCCCCCGAAACACATTACCAAACAACAATATACAACTACAACACTTTCCACAACTCGTATATACTTTCTTGCCTTAACGAATGCACGTAAACTAGTCACTTCAATGAATTCTTACCTTATTAAACCAATTTAACACCATGTACACTCAACAAACCATTACCAATCTACACTTACTATTAGTCGCTTATTTAACACGTAAATCTTTATAAGGCTTTCATTTATCAAGAAAGGCTCAAATGACCCAAATGTGACAACACATTAAATTCATTACAAAACGAATGAGACTTTACTAACACTAAGAGGGAAACAACTTAGGCAAGATGACAGTTACTAGGAGTAGGAGGGTCACCTAATTTCTTCTAGGCTTGATCGAACAAATGGGGGTACTTTTCCTTCATCTCTTTTTCCGCTTCCCATGTGGCCTCTTCAACTTGTTGACTTCGCCACAATACTTTAACAGAGGCAACTTCCTTATTTCTCAACTTACGGACTTGCCTATCAAGAATGGCAACTGGAACTTCTTCATATGACAAATCTTCCTTAACCTCTATAGCTTCGACTGGCATGATGGTGGATGGATCTCCAATCACTTTCTTCAACATGGACACATGGAATACCGGGTGCACCGATGACATCTCAGGAGGCAACTCTAGCCTATAAGCAACTTGACCAATCCTTTGAACGATCCGATATGGCCCGACATACCTAGGACTCAATTTCCCTTTCTTTCCGAATCGCATGACTCCCTTCATGGGAGATACCCTCAAGAACACCCAATCATCGACTTGAAACTCCAAATCCCTTCGACGAACGTCTGCATAGGACTTTTGACGACTCTGTGCTGTTTTCATTCTCTCCTGAATAACCTTGACCTTTTCCATAGCTTCGTACACCATATCTGGCCCTAGCAATTCCGCTTCACCTACCTCAAACCACCCGATTGGCGATCTACATCTTCTCCCGTACAATGTCTCAAACGGGGCCATTTGAATGCTAGCATGATAGCTGTTATTGTAAGCAAATTCTATCAGTGGCAAGTGTTCATCCCAATTACCTTTAAAATCTAAGACACAAGCCCGCAATATATCTTCAAGTGTCTGGATGGTCCGCTCGGCCTGTCCATCGGTCTGTGGATGGAAAGCTGTGCTGAGATTCACCTGAGTTCCCAAACCTTGCTGAAACTTCTTCCAAAAGTTAGCTGTGAACTGAGCCCCGCGATCTGAGATGATAGAAAGTGGAGTGCCATGAAGCCTTACTATCTCCTCGATGTACAATCTTGCATATTGCTCCGCAGTATCAGTGGACTTGACAGGCAGGAAGTGAGCTGATTTGGTGAGTCGATCTACTATCACCCATACTGAATCAAACTTACGCTGAGTGCGAGGTAACCCCACCACGAAATCCATATTGATCATCTCCCATTTCCACCTTGGTATTTCTATAAGCCGAGTTAATCCACCAGGCCGTTGATGCTCGGCCTTCACTTGTTGACAGTTCGGACATTTAGCTACAAAGCCTGCCACATCCCTTTTCATACCGTTCCACCAATAAATCTCCTTGAGATCGTGATACATTTTCGTTGAACCAGGGTGCACAGAATACCTGGAAGTATGAGCCTCTGCCATCACTCTTTCCCGAAGCTCGTCCACATCCGGAACACATAGCCTATCTTGACACCGCAATACACCATCTTCGCCGCTGAGTACAAATGCTGAGGTCTTGTCATTCATGACTGCTTCCTTCACCCGAACCAATGCTGGATCCATGAACTGTTTTTCCTTGATTTCCGCGACCAATGATGATTCTGCTCCATTATGCACCAAGATATCCCCCTCGTCCGACGCCGAAATACGAACCCCCAAGCTGGCTAATTGGTAGACCTCTCGAGCCAGGGGTCTCTGATCCACACCCAAATGAGCCAAACTACCCATGGATTTCCGACTAAGAGCATCGGCTACCACATTTGCCTTCCCTGGATGGTACAATATGTCCATATCATAGTCCTTGAGTAATTCTAACCACCGCCGCTGTCTCAGATTTAGCTCCTTCTGCTTGAACAAATACTGGAGGCTCTTGTGGTCTGAAAACACATCTACATGAACCCCATAAAGATAGTGTCGCCATATTTTCAAGGCAAACACAATAGCTGCAAGTTCCAAATCATGCGTCGGATAATTCTTCTCATGGTTCTTGAGTTGTCTGGAAGCATAAGCTATAACCTTTCCGTGCTGCATCAATACACATCCCAAACCGACTCTGGAGGCATCACAATAGACTACAAATCCCTCTGTGCCTTCTGGCAAGGCCAATACTAGTGCCGAGGTCAATCTTGACTTCAGTTCTTGGAAACTTTTCTCACATGCTTCGGACCACTGGAACTTAACTGCTTTCTGCGTCAATTTAGTCAATGGGGAGGCGAGGGTTGAGAATCCCTCTACAAACCTCCGATAGTACCCTGCCAAACCCAAGAAGCTACGAATCTCTGTCGGGGTCGTGGGTCTAGGCCAATCTTTCACTGCCGCAATCTTCTGAGGATCCACCATAATTCCCTCACCTGGAAATAACATGCCCTAGAAAAGCTACGGACTCCAACCAAAACTCACATTTTGAGAACTTGGCATACAATTGATGCTGAAGAAGGGTCTGCAATGCTGCTCTGAGGTGAACGGCATGATCTTCCCCGCTCCGAGAGTAGATGAGAATATCGTCAATGAATACAATCACAAAGGAATCTAGGAATGGCTTGAAAACCCGATTCATAAGGTCCATGAAAGCCGCTGGGGCATTGGTTAGCCCAAAAGACATGACCAAAAACTCGAAGTGACCATAACGAGTTCTGAAGGCGGTTTTAGGAATATCCTGCTCCCTGATTTTCAACTGGTGGTACCGACCGTAAATCAATCTTTGAGAAGAACCTCGCTCCCTGCAATTGGTCAAACAGATCATCCACTCGAGGCAATGGATATTTATTCTTAATGGTGACTTTGTTAAGCTGCCGATAATCAATACACATTCGAAGTGACCCATCCTTCTTTCTGACAAAGAGAACCGGAGCACCCCATGGCGACACACTCGGTCGTATGAACCCTTTCTCTAATAAATCCCTCAACTCCTCCTTTAACTCCCTTAACTCTGCTGGCGCCATTCTGTAAGGTGGAATGGATATTGGCTGAGTATCCGGCAATACATCAATTCCGAAATCAATCTCCCTATCCGGCGGGATGCCTGGAAGCTCATCTGGAAACACTTCAGGAAATTCATTCACAATTGGCACGGACTCGAGGGTAGGCACATCTGAGGTGTTGTCCGTTACCCGAATCAGGTGATAGATACACCCTTTCTTAATCATCTTCGAAGCCTTAAGGTAGGAAATAAACCTACCCCTTGGCACTACACCATTTCCTCTCCATTCAATAACCGGCTCGTTAGGGAACTCGAGCCTCATAACTCTCGTTCGACAGTCAAGTTTGGCAAAGCACGAATAGAGCCAATCCATCCCCATAATTACATCAAAATCTACCATCCCAAGCTCAATAAGATCGGCCGTGGTATCACGACCACCCACCGTAACAACACAATTCCTATAGACTCGTGAGGCCGATTTAAGTCGACACAGAGAACGGCTCATGAAGCTGTTCGGGTTCTATCCCAAAGCTTGAAGCAACGAATGGAGTAACATAAGACAAGGAGGACCCTGGATCAATAAAGGCATAGCAATCAATAGCCTGAACAGACATGATACCTGTAACAACATCTGGAGAAGCCTCGGCATTTTGGCGGCAACTCAATGCATAGAATCGGCTAGGTCCACCCCTACCCTGAGCTCCACCGCTAGCTGCACCACGCCCTGCTAATGCTGGAGTACGTGCTGATGATGTAGCAGCTGAAGAACCGGATGACTGAGCAGATCCCCTACCTATACCCTGACGGGGTGCACGGCAGTCCCGCTGAATGTGACCTCTCACCCTGCACCCAAAGCACACTAGAAGGTCAAGGTAGCAAGTCTCTGTATGAAATCTACCACACTTGGGGCATGTAGGTCTCCCCTGCTGCTGGGATCTCACTCCAGGACGACCAGACTGACGAGACCTCCTGCTGTCTGAACCAGGTCTCGAGTAACTGCCCTGCTGATGACTGTGCACGGATGGCGGTGCACTCGCGGAGGACTGAGCATATGACTGGGATGGCCCTGATGACCCCTTCCCTGGAAGTGATCTCCCTGAACGACCCATTGACCGGGCCCTGCTGCTACTTTCTCTTTCTGCACGAATCTTCAATTTCCTGGCCTCTGTGGCCTGAGCAAATCCCACAATCCTCCCATAGTTCATGTCTGAGTGCAAAGCTGCTGTGGCGGCCTCATTCACTACCAAAGGGCTAAGGCCCCGAACAAACCGTCGAACCCGGGCATCCATGGTCGATACTAAATGAGGAGCGTACTTGGACAACCTTACGAACTCCATGTGATACTCCCAAACACTCATACCTGCCCTGTTTGAGAACCTCGAACTCAGTGGCACGGGCTGCCATTGCCTCAGCAGGTAAGAAGTGGTCCATAAATGCATCCACGAACTCATCCCATCTGGCCGGAGGGCTCTCTTCCTCACGGGAATCCTCCCACATTTCGAACCATGAACATGCCGCTCCCTTCAGCCTGTAAGAGGCCAACTCTACCCCCTCTATATCTGTAGCCTTCATCACTCTGAGGGTCTTGTATATCTCATCAAGGAATTCCCGTGGGTCAGCCTCTGGATCGGTGCCTGAAAATTCTGGAGGGGCCAATCGCAAGAACTGGTGGACACTGGAGCCAAAGGAATCTCCCTGTCCGCTGGAGGATGCAGGGGCATCATGGGATCTCTAGGCCTGGGCGGCCACTAACTGTGTTAACATATGAATGGCTCCCCTAAGATCTTCATTAGAGACACCAGAGCCCGAAGCGGGAACTGTATCTGAGTCAGGAACACCGGCAGGAGGAATGGTGGCATCCTCTGCCGCAGCCGGAATAGGGACACTTGGGTTTTGAACAGATGGGCCAGGCAAATTCGGGACTGGTGGGTCATTCTCTCCCACGGCATCGGGTACATGATTAACAGCTGCACTTGGGCCCGCATTGGCCCTAAGGCCGAGTCTAGCCTTCTTCTTAGGTGCCATATTCTGAAAATTTGGGAACAAGGCACGAATTAGACACAGATATCTCCATATTGCACTTTACCGCACGATATAGATTAACAAAGAAGTAGGTAAATTCCTAAATGCCCGTGTAGCCCCCTACTTATATGATGTGGTCGACAACACACCTATAAGAAGGGCACTACTAGACACGGCTCCGAGACATCCTAGGACACCTTAAAACCTTAAGCTCTGATACCAAGTTTGTCACGCCCCAAATCGAGGAACATGACCGGCGCCTGACCGGGTTGCCCCAGTCAAGCGGACCTGGGTGCCTTTCATTCCCACGCGTTACCCCTGTGTTGACTGTTTCTCATTAACCAAATATATTACTAATCATAATTGATTTCACATTAAACAAATAAAACAATACGAGTGATTCGTTAACAAGATTTCAATTTTTTACAACGCCCGACATAACACAATATATATACATAAGACTGGAGTCCCAACAGTTTACATGTCTACAGAGCCTCTAGGATACAAAAGGGAAATACAATACTTGCCGGTAACAAGGCTCCGGCTATACCTTACAAAACCAAAATGAAATCTAAACAGAAGTGGCATGAACCACACAAGGCCCCGAGGAAGAAAGGGGCTCACCAAAGACGGGCAGTGGAGGATGAAAGATACTACTGCCGATGAGCTGAAGTGCCTGCTACTGATCCACCTACAATCATGACACGAATGTAGCGCCCCCGGCAAAAGGGACGTCAGTACACTTGAATTGTATATGGACAAACTTTGTCACAAGTAAACTCAAGCCATTTAATTACATCAACAATTAATTAAGCCAGCCAACCATGTTTCCACATTTTCCTTATTTCAAATAATTCTCACACAAAGCACTTTCTACGATCAACCAATTTAACAATAACCAATCAATCACGTAAAGCACAAGTAGTCAAACAAAGGGGCAATCAGTGCCCCACAGGTTGCAAACTCTCCTGCCGTCTCCTTTCACAATTTCACATTATTGATTTATGTATCAATTTTCAATAGCGATTTCGATCGCTTTCCATCCTTATTGCCCCCGACCACCCTTATTACCTCGGCCACCCTTATCACCCCAACCCACACCTTATTTCACCACGTTGCGGCGCGCAACACGACCCCGCCTTACAGTTGAAAACACAACAATTTCAAACAGCAGATAAGGTACTACACACAATTTCAACAAGTTCAAATAAGTCACTTACACATTGGTTCATGTTCTCAATTTCTTCTCAAGCCAATATCAAAACCAAGTTACAAGTATTCCAAAATCGAAAATGCCCACATAATCATGTTCAACAATTTACCACAATTAAGGTGTTTCAAATTCCTTCCACAATAGGCCAAATATGCCATCACAATGGTTGTTCCCAATTCTTTACCAATCTCGATTACCTTTTTATCTTTCCATTCATATTTCATACCACACCACACGTAGTTCAGCATCAATCAAATGCTCAACAAGGAAATCAAACAATTACGTAAAATTTCTCAATTTGACACATGCCAAAACAATTCGCACACATTTTGGGCGATTTTACAAGAATCAAAATTAGCCATACATACCTGGTGATGATCTTTCTTCCTACTTTATGTTTACCCAAGATATCCTACTCTTGCCAACCTTGTTCTTGAAGACTCTTACTTCTACTCACTTCTTTTACTAGAAATCAAGTTCAATAATCATGCATGAGTGTAAAAATTCTATTTTCAAAAGCTATTATATGCAAACCTCTCTTTACCCAATTAAAACTGAAAATCAAAGAAAATAGTTAGGGTTTTTACCTTGAAAATATTGGGGAAGTTGAATCCTTGCCCTAGAATCCCTTGGAATTAAGTAGTTGGAACAATCTTTGAAGATGAAGAACTTCTCTCTCTAAAAACCCTCTCTTCTCTCTCTAATTTTGGTGAGATGATATGATAAAATGAAGAAGAAAGGTGTTATATTAAAGAAGAGATCGGGTCAAAATGTTACAAAAATCTGGGCCGGGGTCAAATATGCGGTCACTATGCGACCGCAGAACCCACATGCGGTCCGCAAAGTGACCGCAAAATGGCCTCAAAGTTATGCAGGTTCTGCTGTTAAGGAATGCGGTCACTATGCGGACCGCATGTTGATTCCGCGGTCGCAAAAGTGCACCGCAGATTTGACATGCGATCGCATATCGACCGCACTTTTGACACGATTTTGGGCAACTCTCTGGAACGTTTTGCGGCAAGAATGCGGTCCGCATGTCAGGTTTGCGATCGCATTCTTGACCGCAAATTGAACACTTTTCGGAAAAATTAATTCTCTACATTTTTGAAACTTAAATCACTACCAAGGGTCCGAACCGCGGCGAGCTTGCTCGCCGCGAAGAATTCTACGCATTCCTAACACATTATTCGGACCATGACACCACAGCTACTAGGTTTTATGCACAAAAATTTTACGGGGCCTTACACGTACCTCCAAACCACCAGTCGTACTAACATTGTAAAGCGATCAAGAATAATTAACCAGGGCGCAAAGCCCTTTCTGCGCAACACCGTTCTCAAGTGATGCTTAAGACACTACCAATTTACTTTAACAATCGAAACTTCTTTCATGCTCATCCGACTTCGTGACATCTGTGTCAAAACATTTCCTTCACTCATTACATTCTCGACCCAATTTCCGCAACTAGAACTGGTTTGTCAGTATACCTTAAGATCGAACCAACATAGCACATAACCGTGCAACCAGCTAATTAGTAGCAACCTCCCCAACTTGGCTCGAAGCAATCTATCAGGACACATTCAATAACACAAAAACTCTTTTACTCTAATGACGCTGCAATATTATAGTGAGGTTAAACTAACTCTTTCACAAGCTTGTGGAGACACGAATCATCAGAAATTTTAACTCTTCTGCAATTCTTGCATTTAGTTACACAACAGTTATGCCCACTCCTTAGGTGACAATTTTTTTACTAAGTCCCAACTTTTTCAAAATATTTGGCACAATTTCCTTTGTAATTGGGCCTATCCACCTGCCAGAGAACCACCAAAACCATCCTAACAACACGTCCACAACTTGACAAAGCATCACAATGTATATCAACAACATTAATCTCAATACTACATGTAATATATTATCAAAATTGATGCATGGACATGCGTTTCACCTATTTGAATCACAACACATATAGAATACTTTTCAACCCTCTATTATCTCGCTATTCCACCAAGTAAGAATATTTTCTTTCCTTAATATTTTTGTATAACTTCCAATGTCACACACTTTACACAATACCAACATACTTGTTACATAGCTATCCAGCCGCCACTCCCGCAATTTGGGACAGTGCTGAACATAAAAGTTCATAACTTCAGCTCACAAAATCAGCACCTTGGTGCTCAAGCCATAAGCAAAGATTCGGCCTCAAGTCCTCCAGACTAACCGAACGTGAAACTTACAAATATTACATCTCGCCCCTCGATCGGGGAATCACAAACCATCAAGGCACTTATAATACCGAGCGCTCGCATGCGCATACAGACGTGTGGAAGGAATTTCATGAATTATATTTTCAAGTTGAATCAAGTACGTACGATAAGAGTTCCAAGAAAGTGAAGTATTCCTAAAGGTTCTGCAGCATCTCGAGGATAAATACAGACGTCTCCGTACCGATCCCCGAGACTCTACTAACCCTGGTCATGACTTGTGAGACCTAGTAACCTAGGCTCTGATACCAACTTGTCACGATCCAAAATCCCAACACGGTCGTGATGGTGCCTCTCGTGAAGACAAGGCCAACCAACAACCCCAAATTATCTCCTTAAAACCATTGATTTCATCCCAATACAACCCGATCGGGGTGTCACTACTCACGAGCATCTAATGTGTAAAGGCGCTTCTACTGGCGAACAATGTATAGATACATACAAGATAAAAACTGGAATACAAAGATGAAGTCCAATCTATCCAAAATTATAAGGAATACATCATAATATGATAATGGGACATAACCCAATCGAAAGAACTCAAAAAATACCCATAAATACGAAATTGGAAAAACCCGAGCATCGAGCCCACATCACGAAAAATTCCGAAATTCACATTTTCGGAATCCTCATCTCGAAACGAGCCCGTACATACCAAGAACTCCCAATTCGGACCACAAATGGTCCTTCAAATCCTAAATTTAAGGTTTTTGCTCCAAGCCCTATTTTCTTGATTTTTAGCCATAAATTCATGAATCTATGGATGATTCTTGTATAAAAATATATAATTAACTCATAAAACTTACCTCCAATGATTCCCAGTCGAAACCCCTTCAATCCCGTTCAAGAGCTCTAAAAAATGGTTGAAAATGGTGAAGAAATGACCAAACTCGCGGATATGCTGCCACTTTTCGGAATCACTGTTCACGCGAGGTATTGTTCTCCCGCGTCGGGCACGGTTCACAGTATTGTACACGGTACTGTACACATCTACTATTCACGGGTACTGTTCACCGCACTGTTCATTGTAGCGACTTTTTTACTAAATTGCAGCACGGCCATGTTTTACTAAAATGGCTCTAACTCGGCCGTACGAACTCGAAATTGGACGATTCTTTTTCCTATGGCTCCGTAATTTTGATACAGATCTAGTGGTTCATAGAAAACCGAATTTGGAGCTCATTTTCTTAGTTCAATATCAATTTTTCTCGTTAAACAATTAACTCACATATCGTATCAAAACCCAATCGCGACTTGATGAAATTAAACCAAAATTTCCAAATCAGTCCTATAATTCATGATTTAAATTCTTGAAGTCTTGAAATCAAATTTGGATCTCTAGAACTAAAAATAGACCTTTGGATCATTACATTTATGCTCAAAATGGCAAAAATGTTCCAAAAATGACCCGTTGGACATCCGAAACACACCCGAGACCTCAACCGAATATACAGACATGATCTATTACCTCATTCCAACTTGATCGAATCATAAAATCACTATCGTTAACATCAAAATCGTTCATTTTCAGCAAATTCAAGCTTAAGTTTAACCATAACTTTCAAAATTCTTATTCGATCAAAAACCCGACCAAACGATGTCCGAATGATCTGAAAATTTGCGGACATATCCAAAATTACCTAACGAAGCTTCTGCAACTGTTAAAATTCCATTTTGACTTCCGGATCAAAATCTTGCCTATCAACCGGAATTTGCCAAAATTCAACCGTCGCCAATTCAAGCATATTTCTACAACGGACCTCCAAATTAAATTTTGATTTCACTCCTAAGTCACATTTCAACATTCGAAGCTAACCGAATCATCAAAATTCAATTCTGAGCCCTCTAACTCATAAGTCAACATCCGGTTGACTTTTCCAACTTAAACCTTCTTAAAAGAGACTAAGTGTCTCATTTCTTACCAAAATTACTCCAATTAAATTCTACCGCACCCAAAACTGATAATGAAACATAAGGCAACACAATATGGGAAGAACGGAGCGGTAATACCTGAGGTGACGGGTCGGTTCGTCACATGTAGTCATTCATCCGGGGGATCTAAGGTAGTGATGCATGCGTCCGCAAACCCTGGTCTTCCCTTTTATGTTTTCCTCACTTCTATTTTATTTTCTTCCGAGACATATGTATTTTTCTTTCGAACCCATACTTGTAGTTATTCATAGAATGTTTGTGGGTTGTGACACCGGTTTTGGGTTATAATAGTTTACGGTATTTATTAATAGCATATGGATAATCAGTTAATTATGTACTTCCGCTTTTATTTTCGTGTATTTATCTATTTTATTTTTAAATAAAAATTATAAAAAGTAAAAGAAAAATTTAAATAGAACTCTAATGTTGGCTTGCCTGGCGAGTGCGACGTTAGGCTCCATCACAGTCCTTACGGTGGAAAATTTGGGTTATGACACCTTTATATAATAGCGGAACCCTAAATAAATTATATTTCTATTTATCGCAAGGAATTTTGTTGAGACAAGTGTCTAACCGTCTTGCACGGATTCGTACTAACTCGTACAGATCTATCCAAGAATTTATGCCGTAATATTGGGGATGTGGCAGGAATGTTCCTCTTTCAGTTACAAACTCATAACGGCATCATCTTGGGGTTGGTCATGCTCGGCTTCGGTGCCCATTGAAGTACTTCGATCTTCGAGCCTTGTATTTTGTCATCAGGCTTGAGCTTGGTCCATATTGAGCTTGCTCCTTGATGCGAGCCATCGAACCTACAAAATCAGGAACACAGATTTTACCGTATACAAAAACTTTTTTGATCCTCTTCTAAATCAAAATCTATGTAAACATTCTTCAAATTATACGCACCGATTTCTAGCACCTTTGAGCGGAATCGCTCTAATATACTCAGACATAATTCATTCAATGGATGGTCTTGTTTTAGTGAATTTTCCCACAATAGTTATACGACATGTCTATGCCAAAAGCTCATGTTCTTCTTTTGTGAAAGTAACCACCGCCCCTGCCATTGATGACGGCACCTCCATTAACATATGCATTCGTACTAACTCGTACAGATATATCCAAGAATTTATGTTGTAATCTTGGGGATGTGCCAAGAATGGTACTCTTTCAGTTACAAACTCATAACGGCATCATCTTGGTGTTGGTCATACTCAGCTTCAGTGCCCATTGAAGTACTTCGATCTTTGAGCATTGTATTTTGTCATCGGGCTTGAGCTTGGTCCATATTTAACTTGCTCCTTAATGCAAGCCATCGAACCTACAAAATCAGGAACATAAATTTTACCGTTTACAAAAACTTTTCTGATCCACTAAATCAAAATCTATGAAAACATTCTTCAGATCATACGCACCGATTTCTAGCTGCATTGAGCGGAATCGCTCTAATATACTCAGATAGAATTCATTCAATGGATGGTCTTGTTTTAGTGAATTTTCCCACAATAGTTAGACGACATGTCTATGCAAAAAGCTCATGTTCTTCTTTTGTGAAAGTAACCACCACCACTGCCATTGATGACGACACATCCAATAACAGATGCATACTTTAGCGGATTATTACACTGGGTAGTCTATATTTTTTTTGGTAGAAATGATATGCATATTATATATAACAAAATTTACATAGTTTAGAGTTGAGGATTCCTACACGGCATCAAGATTACAAGATTAGGCCTAAGATAATAGTTACTCCCTATTGGAGATGCTAGCCTATTATATAAAGTAGGAGTAGATAAAGGTACCAAAGAGCTACAAACAGTTTTAGTAATATTAATACTAAAATTCCGAATTGTTCTAGTATGGAGTATGCCATGGCAGTCTTGTTGATAGCAAGACAACAAAAACCTAGGTGGTGATTCAAAAATTTGGCAGTCCTCCAGATGTTGTTGTGCACCATAATTAGCTAGCTTATCAGCAATCACATTCTACTCTCTATAGACGAGTTGTACTGAGAACCTATCCAGACACTGGAGTAATGACCTGAAATCACTAATAATATTAATATAATTCATGGATGGTGATTTTAACATAGTAAAAATATTTTGGGCATCTGTCTCAATAATTTGTGGTACAAGTCTTCGTTTGATGGCAATTTATACTCCTTTTAAAAGTGATATAAGTTCTATTTGAGTAGAATCTCCTTGATTGGCTATTGTTGCATATCCTAGGATCCAATTTTATTGGTGATCACGATTAATGCCTCCTACTCCATAAGTAGCCTTATCCGGGTTACAAGAGCCATCAATATTTAATTTGTATAACATATAGTCAGGTGGATGCCATTTTATATAAGTAGAAATTTTTAATTTTTTCATTTTTTGTTTAGAATGATTTGTCAAGAAATAAAATTCAGCGGTTTTCTGTACTAAGGCATCCATATTTAAATAATTAGGCATATGATCGTAAATGAATTGATTACGTCCAATCCAAATTTCCCATAAAACAAAGGGTATAATACTTCTTGCAGGAATATCATAGGGTATTTTCAAATTTGATAAATGAATAAGCTGATATAGCCACTGCAAAATATTTTCCCTAGAAGATGTTATAGGAATCAAATCATGTTTTATTTTAAACGAATCCCAAATGTTTTTAATATGAGGGCAGTAAAGAAACAGGTGCATCTGTGTTTCAATATTTTGATGATATTGAACATAAATATTTGAAGTAATAACTCCTATACGAGTGAAGATACTCAGCAGTACGAAATTTATTATGACAAATAAGCCAAAGAAAAAAAGGATATATTATGAGGGATAGGAAGTTTCCAAATCCAATAGAAAGATTGAGAATTTAATTCAGAATGGGTAGAAGTATTCAATGCAGCCAAACATGAATACATAGTTCTGATGGAGAATAATCCATTATTAGTTAGATTCCAATATATTTTATCAAAAAAAGAGGTTACAGTTGGAAAGAAGAAATTAATTATAATCTCTTTAATATGATAAGGAATTTCGAAAGGCATATTCTCAAAATGACATTTATGATTATAGTAATAATCAGAAACTAATTTTTGGTCCTCAGATTTAGGCATAGGTCCACTAATAAAAGTTCTAAGGCTAAAATTATGCTTTATCCAAGGATCAGTCCAAAATTTAACATGTTGACTTGTCACAATATTTCATTTATAACCTAGTCTACAATAATTCCAACCCATAATAATGTCTCGCTAAGTTGTAGAGCAGGTGCGTCGTGGTAGTGAACCTAGTCTTATATATTTATTCAAAAGAACTTGAGCCCATAGATCATTAGGATTCTAAAACAGTCTCCATGCAAGACTTGCATGGATAGATTTATTCTTAAGAGTCAATCTTTGAATGCCTAGCCCACCTAATTCAAGTGGTTGTGTGCATGATGACCATTTAAGGAGGTGTAATCTTTGTTTTTAAGCCGTAGTTCCCCATAAGAAATTTCGTTGGTATGTATTAAGAATGTTAGTAATATAGTTAGGAATTTTTATGAAATGCATCAAGTGATTAGGGAGTTGATTTATAGTAGAATTTATTAAAGTAAGTCTTCCAGCCTTAGTAAGGAAATTAGCTTTCCATTCAGCTAATATAGTTTTAAAATTATCTAGTAGAAATTGAAAATCTGATTTTCTAGGTTTTTTTGAAAAAATAGGGAATCCCAAATATTTCCCAAAGCTATGTCTTTCTTTCATTTTGAAAATTTGAGAAACTACATTCTTGGTATCAATAAGGCAATTCCTTGAGAAATATATTTTTGATTTATCATAATTAATAGATTGTCCTGATTTAATAGTAAAATCATCCATGATAGTAACCATAGTGTCACGACCCGGATTTCCCCCACCATCGGGATCGTGATGGCGCCTACTCGTGGTAGCTAGGCAAGCCAATTCACTCACCATTTCATGTTCATACCATCATTTTTGTTCTCATATTTAATAGCAAAAATAATACTCAAATTTTTAAATGCGGAAGTTTTTCTAATAAGAGATGAATAATAGTGTAAAGTAACTGACATAAATCCTCTACCCAAGATGTCGAGTCACAAACTCACGAACTACTAAGGAATAACTACACATAATGATCTAAATGAAAATAAATAATAATTATCTGTTTTGGAACAATAAGACCACAGCAATAATAAAGATAAATAGAGGATATGTCGGGCCTGCGGACGCTTGCAAGCTACCTCGGTCTCGGAAGTACAGTAACCCTGCTAGTATACTACTGCTGCTGTTCCTGCTCAGAACCTGGACCTGTGCAAAAACGCAGAGAAGTTTAGTATCAGCACAATCCGACTTCATGTGCTGGTAAGTGCCTGGCCTATCCCGACGAAGTAGTGACAAGCCTAGGACCAAACACTCACATAAACCTGTGCAGTTCTGTATATGTATGTACCACAAAATAACAGAGATATTGAGTAAGACAACTAACAAAGGAGGTAACATGCTGGGGGATTACAATCACCAACACATAATAAATCAGGAAGATAAAAACAGAGTGTAGCAGAAACAGTTATTGCAAAGTAAGAAATTGAATGGTTGCACGGCATCACCCTTTGTGCTTTTACTCTCATCCTCACCAAATAAACAAATAGAAGTGCACGGCATCACCCTTCGTGCTTTTACTCTCATCCTCACCAAATAAACAAATAGAAGTGCACAACATCACCCTTCGTGCTTTTACTCTCATCCTCACATCCATGGCACGGCATGATCCTTTGTGCATGGTTTAAGTAACAACGGCACGGAATGTTCCTTCGTGCCTAAATAATAAAAGTGGCACGACATCACCCTTCGTGCATTATCACTCTTCCTCACCCAAATAACAATCACAGTCAAGGGCAAAATAATGAACAAGTAATATGAACCGTCCCGGCAAGGGAAACAATAATCATTACAATATCCCGGCAGGGGAAACAACAACAACAACACAACAAAGTCCTGGCAAGGGAAACAATGATCAACCTTCACAACTCGGCAAAGGCTCAAGAACATGACTTAAGATCATCCCACATTAACTCACAACATATATCAACAAACGACTCACGGTCCTGCTAGACGCCAGTGTATAGATGCTCGTCACCATGCCTATACACCGCACTCGATCACATAGCAATTAGCAATTATCACATTCAATCCTATCCCCTCAAGCTAGGATAGATCAAACACTTACCTCAAAGCGTTGAAGTCCTATTCACCTTCAACTATTGCTTTACCTCGAAATTCGACCTTCGACTTGCTCAAATCTAATCACAATTGGTTCAATTACTTTAATAAATACTATATAAATTTGTTTGAATGCATGAAAATGGTTTTCTCAAAGTTTTACCCAAAATTTCCCAAACTCCCCCGGTCCCGCGTGGTCGAAACTTGGGGTTCAGACAAAAATCCGGTCACACATTCCCTCATAAGTTCAATTATATAATTTGTTTCGAAATCGGACCTC
>JASVEL010010035.1:0-24753 GCA_032618575.1 Nicotiana noctiflora
GAACGAAGAAGCGCATGTCCTCACCATCTGCGAAAGGACAGAGTAAAAATTCAATCAGTAATTGAGGAACAAGCGACAAGAAAGAACAAATGAGAGACTCTTTACTAACTCAATAGACTCTGGAGGACAAGTACAGACGTCTCCGTACCTACCTCTCAAACTCTACTAAGCTTGTTCGTGAGTGGTGAGACCTATGTAACCTAGAGCTCTGATACCAACTTGTCACGACCCGGATTTTCCCCCAACATCGGGATCGTGATGGCGCCTACTCGTGGTAGCTAGGCAAGCCACCGTATTCATACTATCCTGTTTTTAACACAATTTTAATTAAATAAATGCGGAATACTTTATCGAAATAGAAATAACATATTACAAGATGAAAATCATACTGAAATCCTCTACCCAAGACGTGGAGTCACCAACTCACGAACTACTACTGAATACTACACATAAGAGTTTGAAAGAAATATAACATAATTATGTTTGTCTCGGAACAAAGAGACTACAGCTAGTAACATAAATAAAGAGAGAGACGCCGGGCCTGCGGACGTCTGCAAGCTACCTCGGTCTCAAATGTGATCAACTCCCACACAATCGAATTACTGCTGTTGCTCCTGATCGTAACCTGGACCTGTGCAAAAACGCACAGAAGTGTAGTATCAGCACAACCGACCCCATGTGCTGGTAAGTGCCCGGCCTATCCCGGCGAAGTAGTGACAAGCCTAGGACCAGACACCCACATAAACCTGTGCAATTCAATATATATGTATACCGCAGAATAACAAGAAATAACCAAGTAATAACACAATAAGGAATATCTCAAAGAATTCAACAATTAACAACAGTTAATAAGTTCACAAGGAAAACAAAGTATAATGGAAACACATGTAATATCAAGTCAAGGAATAGCAAACAATTGCACGGCATCACCCTTCGTGCTTTTACTCTCATCCTCACCAAATAAGCAAATAAAGTATACGGCATCACCCTTCGTGCTTTTACTCTCATCCTCACATCCATAGTACTGCATGATCCTTCGTACATGGTTCAATAACAGGGCACGGCATGATCCTTCGTGCATAATCAATAAACATGGCACGGCATTAACCTTCGTGCATAAATAATAAATCAAGGCACGGCATCACCCTTCGTGCATAAATAATAAATCAAGGCACGGCATCACCCTTCGTGCATTATCACTCTTCCTCACCCAAATAACAATCACAGTTAAGGGCAAAGAAAGAAACAGTAATTCATAAACCGTCCCAACAAGGGCAATCAATAATCATCTTCACAACAAGTCCCGACAAGGGAGAACAATAACAATTCTACAACCTGGCAAAGGTTCAACAATTCATCCTGCAATTATGTCTCACAATAAGCATTATCAACGACTCACGGTCATACTAGACGCCAGTGTATGGATGCTCGTCACCACAGCCCATACGCCGCACTCGATCACATAACACATAACACATAATCCTATTCCCTCAAGCTAGGATAGAACAAACACTTACCTCGAATGTCTATGAACAATTCAATCCGTGGAAATGTCTTTTTCTTTCAAATTTGGCTCCAATCCAACCGTATCTATACACAATTGATTTAATATCATTAATACTACTCAACGAACTAATTCATAAGGCCAATTACAACTTTTACAACATTCTGCCCGGGATAGTGAATTTTGACCCCGGGCCCACATGGTCGGAATTCGGGGTTAAGACCAAAATCCGGTTACCCATCCCCCACGAGTTCATGTATATGATTTGTTTCAAAATCGGACCTCAATTCGAGGTCCAATTTCCCAATTTATGAAAAACCCTATATTCTAACAAAAACAAGAAATTCTACCATGAAAACCTTTGATTTCTATTGAAAAACATGTTTAATGATGTTAGGAATTAAAAGAATTAAGTAAAAAGTGACTTACAATTGTTTTGAAGAAGAAGGAATCCGTGAAGAATCGCAAATGGGTGTTTTTGTTTTGTAAAAAGTGAAGAAATGAACTGAAAATCGTGTTTTACAGGTCTCCGTGTTCGCATTTGCGAACATGGGTTCGCAATTGCGAACCCCGACCAATTTCTGAAGTTTGAAAAATAAGCTAAGGCTGGGAAGTTCGCATTTGCGAACTTTTGTTCGCATTTGCGAACACTGGCAGAAAAGGGGAGTGTTCGCATTTGCGAACTAATGTTCGCATTTGCGAACATAGGCAGTATAGGGCAGTGTTCGCATTTGCGAACAATTGTTCGCATTTGCGAACACAGGCAGTATAGGGAATGTTCGTATTTGCGAACTGTTGTTCGCATTTGCGAACATAGGCAGGCCCTGGGGACGTTCGCATTTGCGAACAATTGTTCGCATTTGCGAACAAGGCTGGGCATGAGGGGTTTCGCATTTGCAATCAGGGTTCGCATTTGCGAGCCCTGCCTTGATCAGCCCCCTTCGCAATTGCTAGAAATGCTTCGCAATTGCGAAGCCAATAGCTGGGTGAAAAACCAGCAGTGCAAAAATTCAGAATTTATTCCAACGGCCTATCAAATCTTTACCCGAGCCCCCCGGGCTCCAAACCAAACATGTACACAACCGCAAAAACTCATTATGAACTTGTTCGTGAGATCACATCGCCAATATCACATCGTTTTCATCAAATCAAGCCTCAAATTCATAATTTTCATACTTTTGGTTTTCAAAACTTTCAAACTTGGAACGCAAGGTCCAAAACATCTCAATCGACATCCGAATGTCCCCAAACTTCACAGAAATCACATATATAATATTTAAGACTTGTACCGGGCGTCGGAACCAAAATACGAGCCCGATACCAAGGTCAATTAATTCATTTCCTTTACCAATTACATCAAAAATAATTTCTTAGAAAAATTCATAGCTTGGGCTCTAGGCCTCGAATTCGACTCCGGACGCATGTCCAAGTCCCATATTTTCCTACGGACCTCTCGGGACCACCCAATCTCGGGTCCGGATCCGTTTACCAAAAATGTTGACCGAAGTCAACCATATCAATATTAATATCATTTTTATCCACATTTCTCATAAAATTCATATTTTCTATCACAAAATCTTTCCGACTACATGCTCGGATTGTGCACGTAAATCGAGACAACATGGAATGAGGTTTTCAAGGCCTCAGAAGCTCGAAATGATTAATAAAATAAGTGATGACCCTTTGGGTCGTCACATTTTATTAGGTATTGACATGGCTACCTTTATTTGTGAAAAATCACACTAATTACTCCATCTAGAACCTTCTACCCTTATGTAATTCCCTATTTGCCCCTACTTCACTTAAAAAGTTACCCTATTGCCCTTTTCCTATGCTCAAACTACCCCTACTTTCTTAGTTTTATTACTAATATCCCATTTTATGTCCCCAAATTACCCTTGAACATTACTTGAATTTACCAACCGACTTACCCAACCATTCACCCTTTTACCCCTTAACTTTGATTAATTTTACAAATTACCCTAATGCCTCTTACCCTTTTGTCCCCTAAACTATTAACGAATTTTCAGAATTTAAAACTGAATTAACCACTAATAACTTATCAAATTGAAATGTAATCAGAAACTAATTAACAAACAGCTATAACCAGTCGACCAATTAATCCAAAAAGATACTTAACAAATATTCAAACTAATTAATACCAAGTAATTACTATTAACAAATATCAAAATCAATTAATACCAGAAATTAACTCTAACAAAATCAACTTATTTCAAACAAAACAGATTAAAGGTATTATGCAAACAAATATCCAATCAATTTCAGATTTAATGTCAAAAATTATATTTTTCTTAAACGAAATCAGAATCCATAATCTAAAAACTAAAAAGATAAACCCTAATAATGATCAACTAATCATGCAAAGAAACACACATGCACAGACAAAAATAAAAAATAGAAGAGAAAATACTTGGCTTTTATCTTTTTCTTTTGTTTTCTTGGTCAGTCTTTTAACACTCAGGTTTCACACGAAGAACGGGGAGATCTCAATGCCAATTTCATGATATTTGGGGTCACTAGAGAAGTTTCAGACTTATTTTCGTACCACTCCAGTGACCTTTAATGCCCAAGACCTTCAGAAATGGATTGAAGGTGTCAAGGAGGTGGTAGGGGTATAATTTTGGGCTTATTTGGATGAACTAGTGTTCTCCGGAGTTAGGGTTCCGACGACACTCTTTGGGATATTCGAGGATAACCAAAGGGATTCGAGAGAAACTAAGTGTAGGGGTGAGTTCAGGGGATCTAGGCGGTCCTAGGGTGTATTTTTGGAGGTGGTTGGCCATGGTGTTGTCTCCTGCCGGTAGGGTTCCGGCGGGGATCGGAGAGGAGATGGGGGCGGCTAGGTTTAGACGGGAAGGAGAAGAGATGAAGAGAATGAATTATTTGAGGTTTAATTAACTTGTTGGTATATTACAAGGGCATCATTGAATTGGAACCGTTGGATTGAATGTCTTCAACAACTCAGATCCTTTAAGCACAAAACAACGCCGTTCATTTTTAATGTAAACTTAACCTCATCCATAGAATTAAATTAATGAAAGGCTCAGATCAAACGATACAAACATGGTTGTTTTATTTTATTGAAGAGATAAGGTTTCAGCCGTTGGATTGATTCATTTCAATGGCCCGGATTGTTTTACTAAAACGGGGTCGTTTGGGTTTTATTGGGCAGACGGGTAAGGGCATGTTTTTTTTTGGGCCTGGGCATTTTTGGCTTTTGGGCTTATGTAATCATTCCAAAGTCCTTTTATTTCACAAATTTTTATATATTGTATTTCCCCTTTGTATTTTTTTTATTTTGCTTTTCCAATTTTATATTTTTTATGATTTTGTCAAATTGTTAAACTAACTAAAACTAATTCTAGAATTTATTTAATAACTATTCATAGCAATTTTTAATTAAAAATACTAAAGGCTTTTTTTCCTTAAATTTTTCCAAAATAAATTAATACTAAAATTGTAAAATTAAAAATCCTAATGCATATGCATATGTTTGTATTTTTAATATGAATTATTATGCAATAAATTAACAAACAAACACCACAAATATAAAAAAATTGTAAAAATAATGAAAAATCATTTTGTTTGAATTTTAGGAATAATTTGTTTAGGGCAAAAATCACGTGCTCACAACTGTTGAGTGAGAAGTACTCACTTTACTCCCTGCACCATGTGTGCAGATCCAGGTACTTCAGGGCAGAGTTGAGCTTATGGCTGTTCTGCATGACTATTGTCCAAAGTTTGTCGAGGTAAGCTACCTGGCGTCCGTAGGACCCGACTCCTCCTTTATTTCTTGTATTTGACATTTTATTATACTGTAGACTAGTTTGTATTTCAGTATCATTATACTATTCAGGTAGAGGCTCTTGACTCATAACCGCCAGATCTGTGGGAGGTTGTTCTGTACTGGTTCTTATTGAGTTATTTTCTATATAATTGCTATAATTTGGATTTTCTACGCAGTTGATAATTTTAAATAAAGGATTTGAGCTCGTTGCTCGGAATGTGAGTATGATTGGTCGGGCTTGCCTAGCAATGTATCGCGAGCCATCACGATCGGGTTTAGGATCGTGACAAGTTGGTATTAGAGCCTAGGTTACTTGGCCTCATGAGTCTTGAGCTGGTTAGTAGAGTCTCGCGGATCGGTACAGAGACGTGTGTATTTATCCTCGAGAGGCTACAAAAACCTTTAGGAAAAATTTCCCATTCTTGGAATTTTTATCGTGCGTACTTGATTTAGTTTGAAATAACTCTTGAAATTCCTTCCCCACTTCTAGGTGCGCATGTGAGCCATCAGTAGTATGTGTGCCGTAATGGCTTGTGATTCCCCGATTAAGGGGCGAGAGGTAATCTTCATGAGTTCATGTTGGGCCAGTCGGGAGGACTTGAGGGCAGATCTTTGCCTATGGCTTGAGCACCGAGGTGCTAATTGTGCGAGCAAGTGTTTTGTGCTTATATGTTCTGTAATGTCCTTATTAACCAGATTGGCGGTTGGATATCCATGCGATGAGTATGTTAGTACTGCAAGGTGTATCTATGTGATTTTGGTAGTGATGAAGAAGTCTGTTGGATAATAGATGAGATGTTAAGTGTTTGTTTCCTATTGCGATCTATTGTGTAGCACCAAGTTATGGGCGCGTGAAAAAATTTTCATGTCTCTTAGTTGGAAAGTAAAGTACATTTCATATGGTGGTATGAGTACAGATTCAGAAATACTAATTGATTGTGTAACGTATATGATAGTGGAAGGTATGTTTAAATATTAAAATGAGTCGAAACAGGTGGGTTATCTCCCGCGGAGTGTTTTTGAGCGGTATGATCCTTATGTGTATGTTAAAATACCTCATGTGTAATTGGGAGGTATGCGTTATAATTAAGGAATTGGGACGCTTAAGAAAATAGACTCAGCTGATGTGGAAATGAATGCTAGGGTTGTAGAGAATGTCAGTGCTAGGTGATTTGTGTATTCACAAAACTTGTAAATGACTTGAGTTTAATCTCACTATAACATTGTGGCATAATTAGAGTAAAAGTGTTATGAGTTGTTAAGAGTACCTTGATATACAGCTTCGGGCCAAGTTGGGTAGGTTGCTGTTGGTCAGCTGATTGCATGGTTATGTGCAATGGTGAATTCCGTTCTGAGGGAGGATGGCAGATCAGTTCTGGTTGTAGAAACTGAGTCAAGGATGGCACGTGTGAAGGAAAATTTTTACAATGTTATATGGTGCTTTTGTGAATGTGAAGAAATATTAGGATGTTTTTGAGTTGTTATTGATAAATAATGCTTAGTGTAAAGAGAAGAAAGATAGCTATTTGTATCTTTATGAGATCATGTTCTGTGGTGTTAGAGTACTAGTAAGGCACGAGTGGTTCTGTTCATTTAGGGCAGGTGAATTACAGTTTAATAAGAGTGAATGACTCTCGAGAATGGTTTTATTGTGTTCTAGGTTTTGCATGTGACAATCAGGTGTTTTAAGTTTGTTATGTGGCTAGAGACTGTGTTTTCGTTAGAAGAGATCAAGACTTGTGCTATGTTATGTTCATTATGGGATTTTATGTATTCGTATTTGGAAAGTAATGGTCACGAATTCAGATTTGCAGGAAGTGCTTCAAAGTAAAGTATTCTGGAATGTGGTATTTCTGGGAGACGTTTGAGAGGGTATTCGGTGGCCTATGGGTCTTAGACAGTGTGGTTTTATGTTCAAGTCTCATGTGGTAACCTGGGTTGAGATATTGTGGTTCTACAAAGGGATAATGTCAAATTAAAGATGAATCGGGTAGGAAACTGGGTAAATGGAATAGCTTGGTAATAAACTGAATCGGTATGATAAAGATATGATTAATTCTTTGTATGTGTCAGAGGTAATGAGTCTTACAACTATTGTGCAGCAAAGCTCTTGCGTGCTGGCAATTTTCTTAGCTTGGTTTGAATAGAAAGATTCAGTCCTGCCAGTTTATCTTGTGCGATGGAATTGGGATAAATAGTTCTTGATGTGTTTTACTGTGATTTGAAGATGAGTATATTTCCTATAGGTATGCGAAGCATGGAGTATGTAATAATTTTTCTCTTATATGGGATCATGAAAGTTCTTAACTAGTTAAGTGCGTCGATGTCCGCGGTGCAGGAGAGAGATAGAAGTCCTCAAGTTATCCTGGTGTGGTATGGTCTATGTGTTATGATATGGAGAATTGAGATCTGTGTGTTCAAGGTTTTGGTTCAGTTCTTAATATAATGGGAAGTCATTAAATTCTTGAGCAGCGCGGGCACCTGCAGGTGATTTAAGAATCGATCTTCAGATGACTAAGGAAGATGGTATTGCTATACTAGCGATTTGGCGGGGGTATATGTTCAACAAAAGGGCAAGGTAATGTAAACTGATAATATTTGGTGGTATTGCAGTATTCTCTTGTTGGATCGACTGTGGATAATTGAGTTCTTAGTGGCGCAGGAAATTTTTTTAATATCTCTCGTGGTATGAATGGATACATGATGCGTGTTATATGTGCTAGAGACTAGAAGTTCTCCTGACCGCCTATGCAGTGGTTGTTGATCGTGTGCATCGACATCGTCGAGCAATTATTGGAAATTTGAGGTTCGAGTGGATCTTTCTTTGCTTGGTATGTTAAATTTGGGTTATGATATTAGATTGCAAACTGGTTGTCCCAATGTCAGGTTGTCTAGACTATTATGTTATGGGCTATGTCGGAATATGTTATCGGTTGCGTGGCGAGGTACATTGGATTATGTTATAGCAGATTGGTTGGTATTCCAAAGATCAGCGAACGGCTGGGAATGATTGCTTCCTTAATTGGGCCCTTGTGACGGATGTTAGTATATAAGTTTCTACCATTGATTTAGTTTCGGTATGAAGGGACTTTTCTTCAAATGTGTCCTTTGTGGCTGGGCATGTTGCCAGGCGAGATTGTGGATTTTGGTATTGATTTGGTGTTGGGAACCGTATCGTACGGCTCCAGCAGGAGTTATAAAAAGTGGAAGAAGCAGCTTCAGGCTCCTTGAAATTGAGTTCATTGGCAGACAGATGTGGCTACGTATTCAAATTGAGATGGCTTGGTTGTCCCTGATATGTATTGTTGAAGGATAGGTTTAATCTCTCACCATTGAGCTTGTTAGTGATCTGGGGAGATATATGAGATGCTTTTTTGGTGCTGTGAGGCGTTATGATTTTTGGGTTGTGCTTGAGTTTTGAAGCTTATAACGCTATATGTAGACATTGTTATGCACTCGGTATTTTGTTATAATGAGCAAATTTGGCTCGATGGGGCATCTCCTTTTGTGAGATATATGTGCGGATCAGGTGGCACGCCGCCACGGGTATGGTATGTAGTTCGGTGGCACGTCACCACGGCTATGTTATCTGGAGCGGGTTGCAAGCCGCAACGGTGTGATGTTGGGAATAGGTTTCTATATGTTACTTTATATGCCTTACTTCCTAGTTTCTGAGGAAAGTCCGTATTGGGTGTTGCTCAGCGAATAGTGCATCGGTTGTGTCCTTTCAGGATTGGAATAGTGTATATTAATTGTTTCACCGTGGGTGTGATGGATTGTTTGGTTTCCGACCTCAATCTGTGTATGGTTGTCCATTTTGAGCTTGGTGATTTGAGGTGTTTCATGGGTAATAGTGTTTGGATAGAATCACGCGTTGTGGCAAGGCCACGTGATGTTATGACCTTTCGAGGAGGATTCAGGTACTCTATTTCTATTATGTGAGACGGGATCTCAGTTATGTGTTGTAATGGTATTGTTGAGCTTGAGCTACAACTCTTTCATTTGAGTTAGTTGTTATAATTTGAGTGTGTTCAGATCGTTTCTTATTGGTGCCTATGTTGTGCACGTTGTGGCTTAGGCCGGTGTTGAGGCGTAATGTCAGCAAAGTGGTGTGTTGTAGTAGAGATGGTCGATGGACTCACTAATGAGTACGAGCATATTTGATTTCAGTTTGTTAGAAAGGTAATATCGAGGTTTAGCTAGGAAATCTGTTGCAGTATCTGTCAAAAACGAAATGGATTCATGAATGGTTGACCTGAGATATGGGTTCGGTTTATTGCGTGTTTCAGTTGCCGCTGGCAGTATATGAAGGTGTTGGAATAAGATTTTCACTAATAAAAAGGGTTTTTCTATCGGTATTTGGTTATTGTGGCAATTGATGTGAATAGAGGCCATCGTCTCGAGTGTTCAGGTTGTGTAGTATATCATATGATCTCACCTGGAGTGGCAAGTATGGGTTATTACAGTTGGTTTGGGTTTATTCTGAGCATAGACATGAGGTTTGGATCCGGTGTATGATTTCGGGAAGTACAATGTGGTTAATGGTTTGGATGGACTATGAAATTCCAGCTATATTGTGTTGTCGAACCTATGTGAGATATGGTGACGTGGATCACCCTGATCCCCGATTATATGCTTGGTAAAGTTGTTCAGCTATTGGGTTGCTTCTAACACAACTCTGGGTACGTTCGAGGACGAGCGTTTGTTTAAGTTGGGGAGGATGTGACGACCCAGCCCGTCATAACGTGACTTACCGCCCTGTTCCCCCTTATTGTGTTGCTTAATGTTTCTATATCAGTGTTAGAGTCGATCATGTGTAATTGAATTGGTTCTGGTTGAAAATAAGGCACATAACCTCTTAGAAGGGAGTTTGTTTTAGAAAGTCAACCGGAAGTTGACTATATGGTTACAGGGCTTGGATGTGAATTCCGGTGGTTTAGCTTCGGAGGATGGTTTGTAGCTTAGGAGAGTGATTGGAATTGAATTTGGAGGTCCGGTGTAGAAATAGGCTTGAATTGGCGAAGTTGGAATTTTGGCTGAATCCAATTGATAGGTGAGATTTTGATCCAGGAGTCGAAATGGAATTCCGAGAGTTGCAGTAGCTTTGTTAGGTGATTTTGGATATGTCCGCAAATTTTCAAGTCATTCGGACATCGTTTGGTCGGGTTTCTTATCGAATATGAGTTTAAGAAGTTTTAAGAAAAATTAGGCTTGAATCCGTGGTAATTTGGTGACTTTTGTATTAAAGGACGTGTTTTTATGTTGGAACAAGTTCGTATGAGTTTTGAAGTGGGTTGGTGTTTTTGGTTGGGGATGGTTTCGGATGATTAATGGGGAGTTTGGATGCTTGGAAGTGCATCAGGTTTTCAACCTTCTGTTGTTTCCGCATCTGCGGTAGAAGAGTCACTTAAGCTGTCCCGTATATACGGTTGAATGATTGCAAAAATGGCCCATTGATGGCCTGGGCATTTTTCGCAAAAAATAAATTCCACATAAGCGGATTGGCGACCGAAGAAGCAGTCCTGAGTTATGGTGGAGATTGCAGAAGCGGTCCTTTGATAGCAAATGCATATACCGCAGAAGCGGTATAAGACCGAAGAAGAGATCGATTGGAAATTAAGTGAAATCGCAAAAGTAGTTAGGAATCCACAGAAGCGGTAGCGGGACCGCGCGCAGAAGCGAAAATGTCAGAGGGTTTGATGAAATCGGTGTATTCGAATTTCAGAAGTGAGAAATCATTTTGGGGTGCGAACTAAGCCGACTTTTGGGCGATTTTGAAGAGGCTTCGAAGGAGTATCATCAGGTAAGGATATTTGGACTTGGATTATGATATTATAGTGTAAAAACATGAATTAATCACTGAAAATTTAAGGAATCAAAGGGTAAAAGTTGAGGTTTTTGCTTGAAGCCTAAGAGAGAGTAAAGTGAGGATTTGAGGGGTCAAATGGACTCCGATTCTTACGTATTTTATATGTATGGACTCGTGGCGAGACGAGGATTCCGGAAATGTGGATTTCGTAATTTTTTTAGAAGTGGGCCCGATGCTCGGGTTTTGCCAACTTCGTATTTTTGGGTGTTTTTCGAGTTATTTCGACTGGGTTATGTTCCATTAGCCTATTTTGATGTATTCCTTGTGGTGTCAAATTTGGCACCCGTGGAGGTTTATTCAAGAGGAAAAGTCTTAGCGGACTAGTCTCGTAGCCGGTTCGAGATGAGTAATAGATGTGGATGATGACCTGAGGGTTTGAAACCTCGGTATATCACATTGTGACACTATATTGAGGCAAGACACATACTCTACGGTGAGTGCAGGGTCGATTGTGATTGGGGACTTTGGCTTAGTCCGCCCATGGTATTGTACTGCGTTGTTGGTTACAAAGGAGCCGATAAACCTCCTACTTGGATTGTTATGGATATATTTGGGCTGCGTGTCGATTATTTGGATCCCGTGTGGATCGTTATCACAATTTCTACAAATTATAGCATGTTTTCATGATATCAGTCCTGAACTAAAACACTGTCTAAATATGAATGGAAAATTCTGAGCTTTTGAACACCTAATTCTATAATTACTGATAAACGAAACTAAAAATGGTAAGTTATTTGTGCTTGTGTGGCTTGCATGCATATAGCTGGACTGATAGTAGATCGGGTTGCACGTCACAACATATGTTACTATGATATTGCACTTGGGCTGTAGGAGCCCCTCCGAAGTCTAAACCCCCACAGTGAGCGCGGGTACCCAAATAGACGGGCTGCACGCCGCAACGGTCATGTGCATCTGCATTGCATTCATGCATTTATGCTTATCTGCTCTATCTATTACTGTTTCTTGAGATTTACACTATTAAAATAAATAGAAACACTATTGTAGCTTTACTGTGTAGTATATTGCGATTTCTTGCCTTCAATATCATTATACATGTCTATTACCGCTGAGTTGGAAGTGCTCACTTTACTCCCTTCACCATGTGTGTAGATCTAGGCACTTCAGGGAAGAGTTGAGCTTATAGCTGTTCTGTGGGACTATTTTTCGAAGTTTGTCGAGGTAGTTGTCTGGCGTCTGCAGGACCCGACTCCTCCTTTATTTCTTGTATTTGACTTTTTCGCGTACTGTAGACTATTTTGTATTTCAGTATCATTATACTATTCTGGTAGAGGCTCTTGACTCATGACCCCTAGATCTATGGGAGGTTGTTTTGTACTTGTTTTTATTGGGTTATTTTCTATATAACTGCTATAATTTGGATTTTCTTCGATGTTCATGATTTTAAATAAAGGATTTGAGCTCGGTGCTCGGAATGTGAGTATGATTGGTCGGGCTTGCCTAGAAATGTGATGGGCGCTAACACGACCGGGTTCGGGGTCGTGACACCACAGTAGTAGAAGTGGTACAGTATATCGCGGGATTAACATTGCCTAAAACACGAGTGCATTCATTTGAATAATAATTATATAGTTGTTATAAATATTCATTTAGCTTGTTCATAGAGATAAATAATGTTGGTGTTTCAGTTTCTCCTTTCTCCATATAAGTATATAAAGCATTCATTAATTGGGGACAATCAGACATCTTAATAGAATGATTTAAAAGTGTACCAATTAAGTAAATCGGAGGAAATGGAAAGAAATATTTTTTGAATTTTGCCTATATTTTTTCAACAACATACTTATATTTTTCTTTCTTCTTAAATTAAGATAGTAGAAAAGAAATTTCAGCTATATGTATTAAAGCCATAGTAACAGTGGGGTAATATGCTCCAGAAAACTCAACAGTAGCTGTATAAAATTTATGTAAAAATTTAACAACATCATTAATGACCTCCCAAGTATCACTTGTTAACATACGCCTTGGATTAGTACAATGCGCATTGACAACTTTAGTTATTGGGGATCTATATTTGTAGCAATATTTTAAAAATATATATGTGTAATTCCATCTAGTAACAATTTCGTCTGGCATGAATCTAGGTCTAAGGTTATACTGGACACACTTATTCTCAAATTTCTTTGTTCTAGATTGTCTATTATTTCCTTAAATAACACCAACTGCTCTTCTAACATGAGTGATCTCAGCTGAAAATAAATCAAGATTTAACAATCAAATTATAAACATGACATGCACACCTAACATGAAAAATTTCATCAAGAGGTGGATTCAAATGCATTTTTAAAATTGAAATTGCGGCATTATTATTAGAAGCATTATGACATACACAATATTTATTTTAGATTATAAAATCCAGCAACTTCAACAATAGTACTACTTATAAACGTAGCAATATGACTCTGATCTTCATCATATTTAAAAAGCAATAATATGTTTTTGCATACAAGTAGTATCATCTATCCAATGGCATGTAATTGTCAAATAATCATTTTCATTAACAGCATGGCCAATATAAGAACTTAGACAAACTCTACAAGGAAGGCGGCTAAACAAATAACATATGTATGTTTGATTGTCCATGAAGTCTAAAGATATCAGCTCTACAAGTACTTCTAGGGATACCTTTAAATAAAGGATTGTAAATCCTTTGAATATACATAATAAGATATGATGAAGAAGCAAAAGAAAACAGTAGACAATCTAAAGTAATCATTTTTGCTAACTCCTCATGATCTTTTATTTTATCATTTTTCACTAGACCTCCAGTAGTAGGGTTAATAGTTGTTTGATTTTTATCACCATCAACGCCCCATTCTATGGGATGGTCAACTCTCATTTGTCTAATAAGCGTCCCAGCCCCCCCTAAATTTCCTCCAGTCAAATGTTTAAATGTATCCTTACAAATTTTGCATCTAAATCTATCAGTACGTTCTATTATTTCAAAATAATTTCAATCCTTACTTCTTTTTCTACGATTAGTTGTCGGATCCACAAGTGATTTACTACAAGTGCCACGACAACTACCCTTTGTACCAATTCTAACACTACCGGCTCCAACACTAGTAGGTGTTGCTAATATCTCATCTTCCATTCCTATTTCATTATTCTATTTCAAAATCTTCTTGTAATTGTTCATAATCTATATTATCATTAGGCGATGATTCAGAAACATATGTAAATTGGGTATTACTATTACTACCAAATGCTGAAGGACAATCTCTTTTTTTATTTCCCCTACCAGTAACTTTTTACACGCTCTTTTAGCAGCATTCAACATATTGTAAAAATTAAAGTATAAGCTAAATTAAATATGCAATTAAAATAGTAAATAAAAGAAAGAGTTGGAGAGAGTGCACCGAATTCAGCAATAAAAGTGGCATTTGATTAAGCAATTCCGATGTTACCATGAACAAACGTCAACTCGTCAAGCAAGTATTTCAATTTTGAACTTCAATTGTTAAAAGTTGAAACTTCAAAGTTCAAATTCCGAATGACAAAACACGATAAATTAAATTCAAGAAAAATGAACCAAATAAAATTAGAAGATGAAATGATGAATTGAAGTATTGCAAATTGGAGAATGAAAGAAATTGAGATTGAGATATAAAATTTGAGTGAAGAATTGAAGAAAAGGGGGGAGGGGTATTTATAGTTTTAAAAAAGTTTAATTTTGTAAATTCAAAATGGGTTAAAAACATAAAATTTTAAAAAAAAGGCTATTTATTCAATAGATCTGTTGGCCAACAGATAAGTTCTGAAAACTGACCAAACTAACGGATAATGGCCCTCATCTACTTTGAAAAATTCAAAAAAAAAAATTTGATCATTGAACCAGGCCGGTTTCGGTCTGGGTTAACCGGTATGGCTACTATTTAAGAGTTTTGGGTTAGCCGGGTCCGGTTAATCGGAAAAATTATTGAAACCTACCAAACCCATCCTACCCCTACCCCCTACCCAACCCACCCGGCCCCTTATGAATCGGGCCGGTCCAGTCCCAATTTGTATTGGTCTGGGCCGATCTGATAACGGGTAGGCCTGACCCGTTAGACATCTTTAGTTAAACCTAAAAGGAAACGTACTTTTCCTCGCCCAACTGGCAGGGGGACGATTATGTCCGTCCCCCATTTTACGAAGGGCCATGGCAAAGTGACTGAATGGAGGAGTTCTCCCGCTAGATACATAATGGGGGCATATTTTTGACATTGCTCGCATCTCCGGACGTAGTCTGCTGCTTCTTTTTTCATAGTACGCCAGTAATAACCGTCGCGGATGGGGCATCAGACGAGGGTGCGATTCCGAGTATGGGCCCCGCAATGGCTCTCCTGCACCTCCTTCAATACTTGTCTTGTGTGGTGGAGTCGAGGGATTTAGCGAGGGGGCCAGCAAAAGTTCTTTTGTAGAGGTCATGATTTACTAGGCTGTATCGGGCAACTTGCACTTAGAGTTTCTTGGCTTCTTTTTTTTTTTGCGGGAGTGTTCCGTCCTGCAGATAGGATACAAAGCGGTTGCGCTAGTCCTATGTTAAGTTCAAGGAAAATACCTCGACGTGATCTATGGCTGAATGGAGGAGAGTGACGACATTTCCTTTGTTGATGTTTTTGGTGGTTGTAGCTAGCTTGTCTAAGCCATTTGCTTCAATGTTTTGTGCCCTAGGTATCTGCTCGAGGCGGCATTCGTCGAAGTTTGGCATCAACTTGTGGATATCTGATTGATATTTTTGTAGTCTTTGTTCTTTAATTTGGAAAGTCTCGGTGACTTGATTTATGACGAGTTGAGAGTCGCAGTGGAGGATGAGTCACCAGGCTCCGTACTTTAGTGCTAACTTCATACCTGCAACCACAACCTCGTACTCGTCCTCATTGTTAGTCATCTCGGGACATCGTATGGACTGGCAAATTACTTCGCCTGTAGGAACTTTGAGGACGAGTCCTATTCTAGATCCCGAGGAATTTGAGGATCCACAGTATATAGGGTCCAAATATCGGTGAGAGTGGAGGCACGAAGGGCCTCTTGTTCCGCTTTTGGTAGAATTTCTGCACTGAAATCGGCGAAAAAGCCGGTGAGTACATGTGACTTAATGGTAGTTCGCGGGTGATAAGTTATGTCATGCTCGCTGAGCTCTATGGCCCATCTGGCGAGTCTACCTGAGAGCTCGATTTTATGTAGGATGCCCCTTAGGAGAAATGTTGTAATTACTTTTATGGGGTGACAATGAAAGTAAGGTCTAAGCTTTTATGAAGCTACGACTAGTTCCTGAGCTAGTTTTTCAAGGTGTGGCTACCTTATTTAGGCATTAAGGTCTTGCTGATATAGTAAATGGGGGATTGTGTACCTATATTTTTGCAGACCAGGACTACGCTGACGACGACTTCAGATACTACTAGGTATGTCAGCAGACTCTCGCCTCGGTCCGCCTTGAGAAGTACTGGTGGCGAGGACAGATATGCTTTTAGTTTCATCGAGGTGTCAATTCATTCTTCATTCCATTGTAGTCCATAATCCTTTTTCAGTACATTGAAGAACTTGTGGCACATGTCCGAAGATCATGAAATTGTAAGGCCCCGAAAAATTTCGCTAAGTAATTTAGGATTTTGTAGTGTCACACAGGCTTATTATAATATTTTTATATACTATTAATATGGTGGACATCAATTAGACTTAGTAAATATGAGTATAAGTTTTATGATAAGTTATGTGAGGTCTAAATTGAAGCCTAGATGTACGCAAAATGGGAAATTTTTCGAAATAGGCCAAAATTCCAAATGGATTCACACAAGGCTCCACTTTAAATGATCATAGATAATTATGTATAAGGTTTTATGTGGTGAATATCATATCAAATTAAATCCCTTTGATTCTAATTTCCAACGCTTCAAACCGTTCGTCATTTGGACATTCATACACAAATTTATGATCAAATTACCAAAAGCTAGAAACATGCGAGTCGGTATGAAATCTGCGATCGCAGATTTCACTCTATGGACCGCAGAAACCATTCTGCTATTGCAGAATGACACAGAACAGCCCGGTTCAGGGCAACGAATTCTGCAACGTATATACGGCTCGCATAGCGATTCTGCGGTGCGTTCTGCGATCCCAGAGCTGTCAACGAAGGGTAAATTTTCTAATTTTTATAACCCGACCCCATTTCAATATATATGCTTAGGGGTTCATTTTGGGGTCATTTTACACTTATTTTAGAGAGAGGTGAGAGCATTTTAGAGAAAGAAGGAGGAACCCAACATTTAAATCATCCAAACCTTGCTTCAATCTTCAAGAATCAAAGAACCCAATCACAAGATCTTTATCTAAGAGGTAATATTCTATACCCTAGATTTCAATTTCGAGTTTGGTGTATAAGATGAGTTATTGAGGTATGATTCTTGGGTATATTAGTATTGTGTATACATTCATGTACAACTTAGGTTTATGAGAAGATTTTTTTACATAAATAAGTAAAGATTGGGTTAGGGAATGAAGAAATTCTTGAAAAGAGGATTTGAAATCAAGATGCCCAACTAGTATTTGGTAAAATGCTCAAACAAGCTAGTTTCATGAATATCTTTCTAATATGTGTTTAATTTTGTTATGTCTCATAGTATATTGGAATTGCTAGAGTTTTTGGAGTGTTGTAGTAACTTAATGAAAGCTCAATCGAGGTATGTATGGCTAACTTTGATCTTTGTAAAATTACCTTGTGTGGTGTATAAATACTTGGTGTGTGATATCTATGTGGATTGTTGTGTAAACCTTGTGGTTGGTTTGTTGTGTAATGATTGGTTTGATCGAGTATTTGTGGTTTAATGGTTCAAGTAATTGACAATAAACTAAATGCATGATTGTGAAAGTGTTATGTGGTAAGAGTTGAGAAACAAATGATGGAAGAAAAATCATAGACGATGCAAATGAAATAACTGCCGTAATAACATATTTGTCATGTTGTGGGAAATTATTGTGGTGACTTAAATTGCATATGAATTGTTGAAAATGAAGGAAAATGGTATTGATGGTTATGTAAACTAGTAAATTGTTGTGGTTATTCTTAATAAGTGTTGTTGTTGATCTTTATGAATTGTTGATTGTTGTTGTGTTGTTTGTGAATTGTAACTGTACAGTGGAATCGGGTTGCGCACCGCATCACGAAGTAATAAGGTATGGGTTGTGGTGATAAGAGTGTCCGAGGTAATAAGGGTGGCCAAGGTAATAAGGGTGGAAAGCGATCGAAATCGCCATTGAAATCGATATGTGTACCAATTGTGAAATCATTGATGAGGCATTGTGAAAGGAGACATCAAGAGAGTTGTAACCTGTGGGGTACTGATTGTCCCTTTGTTTGGTTGATTGTTCTTTCCATGTGTGTTTGGTTGTTGCTTCTATTGTTGCTTTCTACTTGTATATGGGTTGAGGACTACTTGAAACAAAGTTAAGTGTTAAAACTTTATTTGGCTTGTCTTGTTATTCTTTTACGTATTTGTTGGTTGTTTCTATTAACATGACTTACTTGTCTATGGCTTGAGTTTACTTGGGACAAAGTTTGTTCATACATACCAGTACAATTCAAATGTACTGACGTCCCTTTTTCCGGGGGCGCTACATTGGTTTTATGATTGTAGGTGGATCCATAGCAGGTACTCCAGTCCACTGACCATAGCTCCTCATCACTTCCCGTCAGCTGATTCGGCTATCCCCTTTCCATTCGGGGCCTTATGTGGCTCACGCCACTTTCTGTTTTGGGATCTTATTTGATGTGTATAAGGTATAGTCGGAGCCTTGTTGCCGGCATTTCTATTTTATTCTTCAATTATATTTAGAGGCTCCATAGACAGGTCGTGGGTAGTGTCGGGCATGGTAATTTAAAAGATAAATATTGATGTGTGGCAATGTTGTATAAAAATTTGGAATACCTTTATTATGGTGAATGAAGTTTCTAATGGAAATTATTATTGTTATGTTTATAAAAAAATCAGTTAGTGGAGTTCACATCCTATAAATGGCTTGGTTATTAGGTAATGAGAATGATGGGTAACACGTGGGATAGGAAAGGCACCCAGGTCCGCTTGATTGGGGATACCCGGTCGAGTGCCGGTCATGTCCCTCGAATTTGGGGCGTGACAAACTTGGTATTAGAGCCTAAGATTTTAAAGTGTCCTAGGATGTCTCAGAGCCGTGTCTAGTAGAGTCCTTCTTATCGGTGTGTTGTCGACCACATCTATAAGTTGGAGGCTATTTGGACATTTAGGAATTTCACCCTTCTTTGATATTCCAGATCGTACGATATGGCTCAAGATATGGAGCTAATTTCCTCTTTAAGTATTACCCTCAAGATTGGTAATTTTGATACCATAATCTGTGAATTTGAAGCATGTAAGGTGGTATTTATCCCACCATTGAGTCCAAGTGGATTACCCAAGGACTTGTTAGAAGAATGTGTTGAGCCATGGAGTGATTGGTAGAACTTGTTGTTAAGGAGAGTACCCTTGTTCCTACTAATGTCACTGCACCACCAGATCATGTAGTATATCATCAGTATGTACGGCTAAAACCCCGTCTCTTAGAAATTAAGCTTCCATTGTGCCCACATATGTGTTGTAGGTTCAAAATATAATTGATGTAGTACGGTTTTGTTATGTTAAGAGAATTATTGTTTTGAAAATATATGTGGGAGGCACTTCTTCATTTGTTTAATATATTATTCTTGGTAGATGAGGATATGTAAAGAATGTGAACTACGTGCTAAAATGCCTAGACTTCAAGTCAAGTTTAAATTGATATTTTGATGCCAAATTTTGTGAGAAAATTTGTTATGGTTGATTCTTCCAAATTGTTCTTATGTGTACCAAAAGAATTTGATTGATTGTGTCTAGTTGTTGGTAATATACAAAGATATTTGGAAGCGAAGAAAGTGGCTGTGTAAATGTGGTAAGATTGAACTTTGGATTCTTGTTGTGATTGGTACTTTACATGAATTGGTGTTGTGACCCTATAATTGTAAAAGATGCATTCCAATATGATCTAGGTGCTATTGTTGATAGCTTAAAAAGGGGTGCAAGGAATGTGAATCATGTATTGAAGTGCTAAGACCTTAAATTGAGATTGAGTTGCATATCTTATGCCAAACATGTGAAATCCTTTATGTGTAGAGATGTTTGAAGTAATCAAATGAATTTGGGAAATAGAGTGTGGCCCTATGTGCCGATTAATTGATATATGAACCCTATAAACGGGCTATGAAATGCATAGGGGTATAATATAAAATGTGGACCCTATGGACGGGCTATGAAACGCATAGGGGTATAATATAAAATGTGGACCCTATGGACGGGCTATGAAACTCATAGGGGTATAACATAAAATGTGGAACCTATGGACGGACTATGAAACACATAGGTATATAATATAACATGATATGGACGGGCTATGAAACGCATAGGGGTATAACAAAAAATGTGGACCCTATGGACGGGCTATGAAACACATAGGGGTATAATATAAAATGTGGAACCTATGGACGGGCTATAAAACGCAGAGGTATATAATATAACACGATGAACCTATGGGCGGGCTATGAAACACATAGGGGTATAATATAAAACGTGAAACCTATGGACGAGCTATGAAACACATAGGTGTATAATTTGATATGTGGAATCTATGGACGGGCTATGAAACGCATAGGTGTATAATTTGATATGTGAACCTGTGACGACCCAAAGGGTCATCACTTATTTAATTAATCATTTCGAGCTTCTGAGGCCTTGAAAACCTCATTCTATGTTGCCTCGATTTGCGTGCACAGTCCGGGCACAAAGCCGAAAAATAATTATGTTGAAATATGTGAAATATGTGAAAAAGTAGAAGAATTTTGATATTAATATTGATATGGTTGACTTTGGTCAACATTTTTGGTAAACGGACTCGGATCCGTGATTTGACTATTTCAGAAAATCCGTAGAAAAATATGGAACTTGGGCATATGTCCGGAATTTAAATCCGAGGTCTAGAACCCCAGTAAAAGAATTTTTCTGTTAAATTGTTTTCTGAAAATGTTTAAGGAAAATGAAACTGAATTTTTATTAAAAAGTACCGGTATCGGGCTCGTATTTTGGTTCCGACGCCCGGTACAGGTCATATATATTGGTTAAGCGCTTCCCTGTAAAGTTTGGTTGAAAACGGACGTCGTTTGACGTGTTTCGGCCTTAAATTGGAAAGTTTGGAAATTATGAAATCTTAAAGAATTCTTGAGCTTTAAGGCTCAATTCATTGATTTTGATTTTATTTTAGCGATTTTATCGCGCGAGCAAGTTCGTATGATATTTTTTAGTTAGTGTACATATTTGGTTTGGGGCCCCGAGGGCTCGGGAGTGTTTCGGAGGTGGTTCGGGGTGTTTTTGGACTTAGAAAACTGGCAGATTTTCTGCAATTTTTACACAGATATTTTACCCTACGCGATCGCGGACTTGTTCACGCGATCGCACTGCCTTGTCACGTTACTCAACGCGATCGCGGCTGTCTTCACGCGATCGCGAAGCTTTACGTCTTTCTTCAACGCGATCGCAGCCGTCTGCACGCGATCGCGTAGCTTTCCGTTTTCCTTCAACGCGATCGCGACCCTTTTCACGCGATCGCGTAGTACAAATGAGCCACCCAACGAAATTCTTCTACGCGATCGCAGCATTGTCCACGCGATCGCGTAGTGTTGAATATTTGCCTTCCGCGATCGCGACCCAATTCACGCGATCGCGTAGAACAAAAATTTCGCCCAGTGAATTTAAGACAGAAAACAGAACAGAAACGGGATAAAAATCCCATTTCTGTTCAAACCCCTTCTCCACAGCGTTTTAGGCGATTTTTGAGGCATTTCTTCATCAAAGTTCATTGGGTAAGTATTGTTAACTCGTTTTCTTCGTTTCTCATCAACATCAATCAAATCCTTAGGCTTAAACATGTATAAATTGGTTGAAAATTTGAGAAATGGGTATAGTTAGGGCTTTCAAAGAATTTGCGATTTAGACCTCATTTTGGAGTCGAACTTAAGAACAAATTGTATATTTGAACTCATGGAAGATTGGGTGAAATTATTTTGGTTCGAAACTTGAGTTTCGATTATGTGGGCCCCGGGGTCGGTTTTTACTATTCCGGGCGGAATGTGGTAAAAACCATATTTAGCAATATGAACTAGTTTGTTAAGTAGAATTGATGATATTAAATCAATTGTGTATAGATACGATTGGATTGGAGTCAAATTCAAAAGGAAAAGACATTTCCACGGGGTGAATTGTTCATAAGCATTCGAGGTAAGTGTTTGTTCTATCCTAGCTTGAGGGAATATGATTATGTTTTATGTGTTATGTGATCGAGTGCGGTGTATGGGCTGTGGTGACGAGCATCCATACACTGGCGTCTAGTATGACCGTGAGTCGTTGGAAAAATGATTATTTGAGATATATTACAGATGAATTGTTATTGTTCTTCCTTGTTAGGACTTGTTGTGAAGAAAATTATTGATTGCCCTTGATGGGACGGTTTATGAATTACTGTTTCTTTCTTTGCCCTTAACTGTGATTGTTATTTGGGTGAGGAAGAGAGATAATGCACGAAGGGTGATGCCGTGCCATGTTTATTATTGTTTATGCACGAAGGATCATGCCGTGCCATGTTTATTATTGATTATGCACGAAGGATCATGCCGTGCCATGTTTATTATTGATTATGCACGAAGGATCATGCCGTGCCCTATTATTGATTATGCACGAAGGATCATGCCATACTATGGATGTGAGGATGAGAGTAAAAGCACGAAGGGTGATGCCGTGCAACTGTTTGCTATTCCTTGAATTGATATTATTTGTGTTTACATTACACTTTGTTTTTCCTTGTGAAATTATTAACTGTGGTTAATTGTTGAATTCTTTAAGATATTCCTTATTGTATTAATACTTGATTATTTCTTGTTATTTTGTGGTACACATATATATATTGAATTGCACAGGTTTATGCGGGTGTCTGGTCCTAGGCTTGTCACTACTTCGCCGGGATAGGCCAGGCACTTACCAGCACATGGGGTCGGTTGTGCTGATGCTACACTTCTGTGCGTTTTTGCACAGGTCCAGGTTACGATCAGGAGCAGCAGCAGGAGTAAATAGATTGCGTGGGAGTTGATCACATTTGAGACCGAGGTAGCTTGCAGACGTCCGCAGGCCCGGCGTCTCTTTCTTTAATTATGTTAATAGCTGTAGTCTCATTGTTCCGAGACAAACAGAATTATGTTATATTTCCTTCAGACTTTTATGTGTAGAATTCCATAGTAGTTTGTGAGTTGGTGACTCCAAGTCTTGGGTAGAGGATTTCAGTATGATTTTTACCTCGTGATTTATTATTTCCATTTCGATAAAGTATTCCGCATTTAATTAATTAAAATTGTGTTAAAAATAGGATAGTATAAACACAGTGGCTTGCCTAGCTACCACGAGTAGGCGCCATCACGATCCCGATATTGGGGGAAAATCCGGGTCGTGACAAGTTAGTATCAGAGCTCTAGGTTACATTGGTCTCACCACTCACGAACAAGCTTAGTAGAGTTTGAGAGGTAGGTACGGAGACATCTGTACTTGTCCTTCAGAGTCTATTGAGTTAGGAAAAAAGTCTCTCATTTGTTCTTTCTTGTCGTGCTACTTGATCCTCAATTACCGATTGAATTTCTATTCTGTCCTTTCGAGATGGTAAGGACACGCACTTCTTCGTCCGCTGACCAGCAGCCTGAGCCCCAGACAGCTCCTGTGAGGGGCAGGGGTCGAGGCCGTATCAGAGGCCGTGGTAGGGGTAGAGCTCAGCCCCAGGCAGCTACCCTAGAGGTGGAGCCCCATATTGAGATTGACGAGGAGGTTTCGATTCCAGCAGCTCCAGTGGGCCCAGCTCAGGTCCCAGGAGAGGCTTTAATTACCCCAGATCTCCGGGATGCCTTGATCAGAATAGCGGGATTCATGGACAGCATTGCCAGAGCGGGTTTATTATCAGTTGCCCCAGCTACTTCTCAGGCTGGAGGAGGGGCCCAGACTCCTATTGCTCATACTCCGGAGCCAGTAGCTCCTCGGCCTCAGGCACCAGTAATTCAGCCAGCTGTGGCCACTCAGTCAGGTACCACAGCTCATGCCGGTGATGGAACGGCCATGACTTCTGATTCGTTATGGAGGCTTGATCGGTTCTCCAAGCTATTTACCACTACTTTCAGTGGAGCCACATCAGAGGATCCTCAGGACTTTTTATTCAGTTGCCATGAGATTCTCAAGACTATGGGGATCGTGGAGACAAACGGAGTTGATTTTTGTACTTTCAGACTTGCAGGATCCGCCAAGACTTGGTGGAGAGATTATTGCCTGACTCGACCAGCAGGGTCCCCAGCTCTATCATGGGACCAGTTTGCGGAACTATTTATCGAGAAGTTTCTCCCTACTACTCAGCGGGATTTACTTCGGAGGCAATTTGAGCGCCTCCATCAGGGCACTATGACAGTTACACAGTATGAGACGAGATTTATCGACTTGGCTCGTCATG